>UXGC01000131.1:0-306387 GCA_900480045.1 Eurytoma adleriae
TTGAATAATTTTATATTGCAGTGTTACATATTTATAAAAGAACTAGAAAAAAATCCTTAGGACGTAACCGTGCCTGGATTGAACCACATCAACTTTTTCATTATATTAAAAATATAATGGTGTGTTAATAAAGTAGATGATGAATTTAAAAAATAGGTAAATATTAAAGATAAAGGCTTTATTCTTATAATCGCGTTTTCGCACATTATTAATGATCATTATTATTTTGTATGGAATATATGAATTTCAATGAATTTCAATTTTAAAACCTTGTTTACAACATATTTTTTTACGAAAAGTCTAAATTGAGGTCGATTAATGAGTGTCTGGCAAAAAGTGAATGAATTGAATATCTAATTAATTATACCTACACAATATTGTCCCACCTGATATTGCAATAAATGCGGATCAAATACAGAGTATCACAAAGAACATCCTGTTTTTGCGTGAGAAATGTTTTTATGAATTCGTGGACAAACTAATGTTAAAACATTTGCGGAAACAAATGTTTGCACAAGATTGAACATGCGATGCAAGGTTCCGGCAATAGCTAGTACGTGTTCAATCCCTGACAAGAGTTTTATATAAAAAGGGGTATGCTGATTGTCAAAATCAGTTACTTTCAAACAACGTAAAACACATCAATTAAAAATGTTCCGCTACATCTTCGCCCTGTGCCTCCTGGCCGTCGTCGCCATCAGCGTCAATGCTGAGGTTGAGGAGGTCAACGAGGTTGAGAAGAACAGCAGCATCGTAAGTCAATAATATAATCATTTGAAAATCTTTTTTTACTATTGCAATTGGATTGGAGTTTCATACAATTCTTCGTACTGACATTCTTTACAAGTGGCAATTACTTCTTCCAATTCAAATGGATAAATACAAACTCTATAGAAATTTTTAGAATAGTAAGACAATTTTGCTAATTGCTTATCGTTTTTACAGCAAAGAAATTTTATAACCAGTATCATCGGCAAAATCGCCGGCGGAATGCTCGCCAGCTGCGTCATCGAAGCCGGAGAGCACTGCATAGCCTTCTGGAAGAACCCCAGCCAAGTTATCAGCTGCGCTGTTAGTATTACCTAATTTATGCTCACTTTTTCTAACTATTATTTTTTAATTTTTTTCATTGCTTATATTTCTGTTTTTCAAATTACAGACAGACTTCTTCAAGGAGAACAAGGGACGTTGCGCCGTCGGCAAGTAAACGGATACTTCCGAACTAAATTGACAAGTTCGAAGCATTAAATTTTTAAATTATTTTGGTCATTTGAATTTAAAAACTATTCTTTTTATTTTATATCCCACCATAAAAATCATTAAAAACCTCAAAGGCACCGCTGGCAAATAAATGGTTTCACCTGGAGCACTTTAACAATTTGATTTTTTCTTGATCAATGCTATTTTATAAAGTAATAATTAATTTAATACTTTTCCATAATATATGTTAATAAATAATTTGTACACCGATGACATTTTGTTTTATTTATCTTCATACTTACATGAATATCTATTTATTTCTTTACAACTGACAGCATATATTTATAACTTTTTTGCTTAAAAAGAATTACAACAATTAAGAACGTAACCAAAACTAGCACAATTCAACTCTGTCGCTAAATAACGAACAGGTAAAGTGTGCTTTTATACATGGAGAATCTGAAATGTGCTAGTTTTCGTTGAAAATTGAAACGAGACTTTTTCGTTACAATCGGCGGTATTAGATGTTATCCTTAAAAATACCTTACAACAGAAATCTCAAAGCGAGTCTCATGCCAATTTCTGACTGAGTAGCGTAAATTGTTCAGTATTACAAATTTGCAAGTCCACACTCGTCTAAATGATCACAAAATCTTGCGATAGCCCGGATGTTTCCCATAGATGGTTACGTTGTATCTCATGTGGCTGTAACGAGGTATGGTGTAAGTCAGGGAAACAAATGTCTGACCGGGGCCACCGGCGATTATGGCCGCGAATCCGTCATGTTGCGCCAGATCCTCAATCACGACTTGAGTAATCAAGTAGACGTTGTTACCGACGTAAGTTTTGCTAAGGCTGACCGGCTGATCGGGCGAGCCCCGCCTGCTATCTTCCCTGCTCTCGATCAACTCGTCGCCGGGTAGCCTTTGTCCGACAGTCAATGTTGTTGAGGCAGTTGATCCCGATTTTGGAAAAGATAATGCGATGCACGCCAGTAGCACGAATTGCAGGTTCATGCTGCCTGGGGAATACAATAAAAAAAGTTTTTCAAGATTTGTTTTATTTTTATTTTTATAATAAGAAAGTTACGATTAAGAACGCGTCTGCAGATTTTGACTAAAAAATTTATGCATTTGAACAAAGTAGATACCAATTCGTTAACTGCAGTAGCGAAAATTAATTCTATTTAATCTATTTCGAAAATACTTACTTTTTCAAGCGTCCAAGTCACACAATTATCTGAATTTAAACGACTGCTCACTTACTTAATTATTATAGAAATTGCACTTTTTCAATTTATCTTTTATTTTGAAGCTTGGAGTGAAACTGTCGTAGACACGTCTTCCACGAGTTTTGGAAGTCATTTGACATTTCACTTCGAGTATATCACTTAAGATTGGACCAATTGTTCAGCGCTGCCTGCAGCTATTATATCCGAAAATAGACCCGTGTAACATTCTCCTAAATTATACCTTGTTGAATTAAACATCAATTTATTTACCGTCATTATGTCTGATTGCTCAAGGTGTCACATTGAATAAATGTTTTTAATAATAAAAGTTGCTCGTCATTCTGTAGCGTAATATTGTTAATAAAAAAATTACTTAAATTTTAAATAGGTTTTAGCGATTTATTTAATTCTATGCCCACTTTTTAATTTTTGCGCATTTTTCTGCCTTTGAGCAGATAACATACATATTAATCAATTGAATATATTGTATAAGTGTCTTACCAAAGAGATAAAAGGTTATCTAGTACAGTTCATTCTCGCTTGTTGCTTCACAAGATTCTTCTCAGTTCGTACATTAAATTGCTCTAAATGAGTGTTCTTGAGTAAACCTTTGTGCAATATTTCCTTGTAAGTATAAAAGGCGTTATTGTTTTATAAACAAGAGAAAATCATAACATCTTCTATATTATAAAACTAAAAGTTAAGATGAAATGATTATTTTATTATTGCTACGTTGGTGCTACGTTGGTACAATGAAATTAAAATGATAAATATATTTTACAATCACAAAAACTACACCCAGTGACTACACCATTAATTAGCTACATAATTGTAAGATAATCCTGATAGCACTATAGACATTTTAACAACGTTGCAATATCGAAAAAAATTGTTAGTTATAAATCAGAGTTTATTTTCTAATATTTATATTCTCTTCAATTTCTTATTGTTATTTTAAACAAATGATTATTATTTAATGTTAAAAAAACGGAAACGATAGCTTCTTCATTTTTTAAATAATCATTCGTACATTTCAGATTTCCATAACACAATGAACTGGGCCCCAATGTTCTTGTTACTCCTCACGTTTTTAAACGCGGGAGTCAACTGTCGCTCGCTGCGCGAAATGTCAACTTACAACAATGAACTAACCTTCTACGGTAAAAGAATCATCTTCGGTACAGGACAAATCATCACCGACTCTGAAAGCTACGTGTACGCAGTATGCAGCTCTCAAGAATTTGTTTTCCAAGAGAACCAATGCAACGTCGTCATCGAGACACCCAGTTTCACTAATGCCATGTACAAGGACACGTGCAACGTGAACTTAGCCGTGAGCCTTAAAAACCACTATATCACAGATTTGAAGCTCTATCCGTTGGGCGATGACAAAGTTCTTCTATCCTGGCAAGTAGAGAATAACATCGAAATTATTCGAACGATTAATATTCGAATTTTGGAGATGTCCAACTGTAAATACTATGAAGTGACACTTGCCGCTGACAAATTCATTGCAATCATCCCGTACTCGAGCGAGAACAGTTTTGATGTAATTCTGAGTGGGAATAAAACCTGTAATTCTAACACCTGCAGAATCACTTACAATGCCACTGGCAAGCAGGTGGGCCGTCCGAAGCAATTTTTACCTAACAACATCAAATTCGTTAAGATTCTCAACGTGGAACCAATAGCAGCTAGATCACCTGCTAAGGGATTTTACGCATTGATCAAAGCCGCCCCAAACAAACTCGACGAGGTTCAGATTCTTCAAGTAGACGCTGATGGAAAGGGTGCCGAGCCCAATAAAGTCAACAACTTCATCTCCAGCAACTTTGTGATGTCGAACTCGTACGAGCACTTCACCACGTGCTGGGCGTGCGACAGAACCAACATCACCTGCAGGCAATACGATCCCAAGTTGAACCTTCAGTTAAACGTGGTGCTTGGATTTTTGGACGAGCCGGGTTTTGGCACGCCTAGATGGCTGAAAATTCACAATCTACCCGCGGGTGGGTTCTTGCTGATTACCGGGGCTAAGGATAATTCGAACGACCGTAAATTCAATAACTTTTCGATTGTGAGGGTTCATCCAAATGGGAGACGCGACAGACCTTTGGAGATTCAAGATTTCAGTTTCGAATGTACGAGTATTAAGAGTCTATTGGTGAACGTGTCGGAGAATGACGAGGAAGAAGTTTGCGTCCACTTTGCCTGCGATCGCATTGATTTCGATACCGATGGAAGCAGAATTGTACTGAAATACAGCTCTAAATGTTTACACAAGTCAATTCTGCCGCCAGAGAAACACAAAGCATCGGTATTGAATTAGAATCTATCTTGCTAGCACTGACAATTTTTTCGACCTATGAATCGTATTATTTTTTTTAAATTCAAACGCTTGTACTGCAAAATAATGAAATAAGTTATTAAGTTTATATTTTGAATTTTGCAAATAAAATTGTTCTTTTTTACTGTCTGTGTTTTTATTACTTGACTAGAAAGAAAATGATCATAGATCATTTAAAATAATTTATTCATTACTTATTCTACCCATCGCGCGTCTGGCTATAGTATATCTAAAAAAGAGAAAATAAAAAAACTTAAATAATCCGAATTATATGTTTCTACTGCGCTTAACAAGTTATTGTCCTTCAGAATTTTGCAAATATTTTCATCAAGTATAACAGTTGCACAGTTGCAGAGATTTTTGTTTGGAATTTGCGCCTTATCAACATTACGGATATAACTTCTACCATGTGTTAATATACACATATGCATAAAGTCGAAGATAAGTATTGTGTATTGAGCGCCTTAACATCAGCAAACCTCTTTTCTTTTGAGAATTACAAGTTGATATATCTAGGAGTAAAAATTATTTTTATAATAAAGTTTAGAGTTTTTCCTAAGTAAGTTTTAAAATTTTAATCTATCATTTACATCCTGGAGCATTTATTATTTATTATATTTTAAAATATAAACTGCCGTGTACAATATTCAATACAATGATTGTTCAAATAAATAATTGTCACGCGAATGATGCAAGTACTGCTATGTAAGATACCGATGTTTTTACGATCTTGAAAAATAAAAAGTTAATCATTAATATTTTCTTGGAATGACGTATAGTTTAACACGAGGGGCTGCACACTCGGGAATCCCATCAAAGATTTCCAAAGATTCCGAAGTTTCAGAGATTTCGAGGGGTTGAGAGTAATTTCAATGGATTTCCAGGGATTTCCAATGATTCTAAATGAAGATTTCTCGAATTGCGCGGCCCCTCGGTTTAAAACTTAAAAATAAAAAAATACAATAAATTACTACAAACTTCAACTATGAACAATTGAAAAACAAAGTGCAAATCTCACCGTTGCAAAGTTAGTGAAATTCATTACATATATACCTCCAGCAGTCAATTGACAAGGCGTGATACACCGTAAAGTCATAAATTTCATCAAATTCTGAGTCCTGATGGAACATTTGTACCATTCGTTCGAATACCTAATTGAAGACAAAAAATTTAGCTGAAGCTCTTTTACAGCTACAAAATCTTGAAAACTAAAAACTCACACGTCACTAAAAAGACCTGTACTATAGTTAATCATTTTTTGGCCAGGCCAAGAGATGTAGAAAAGATGAAGTACAACTGCTATTAAAGCTGCTATAAATCTGATTTGGTCTGGATCGCCTGTAGATTGTATAATCTAATAATGTATTAAATTAGTTGAATATGCAACTTTAATAATTTTAACTAAATAATGGTTACTTACTAAAACACTTAATACTGTTATGTACATTCCGTTTAATGTAATTAAAAATAAAAATGAGGTCGAATAAGATGATTCTAGTTGATTAGCAAAACTAAAATGGTAATACATCAATTTATTTGGATTCGAGCTTCATGATTACTAAGACTACTATGGGTTTTTTCGAAATTTGGGAATTTATTAGAAAATATCTAAGTTATCTCTTGTCATTTTTTACAAGGTGCCGTGTAGTCTTTAGTAAGAAAATCAGGATCAAACAAAATTATCAAAATTTTTAAAATTTCTTTAACAGTTTATTTGAATGAAATCTAGGACCCACATTCCCAAACATCTCCTCGTCAGTACAATCTATTTTGATCGACATAGATTTCAATATTTCATAAATGTCTTGTTTAGAAAATTTTACTTTATCGTACAACTACTATTCTTTTCTACTGTAATATGCTGTAAATATGGAAATACTCAACTCTATAATTCTTTGGTGTAATTTGATTATATTAATAACTACATTGTGAACATCTTGATCACTAAGATTATTGGTATAGTTATAACTGGATGTTAACCTTTTTGTTGATAATTGTAATCGATGTCTAAAAAGTTTACAGAAAGTGATTATTTTTTTTCAGTTGAAAAGTTAATTTTTAAATTATTTATATTAAAATACAAAAATCCCTGCACAAAGCGAGTTTGTTCTTTGATTAGTAGATTAGGCTAATTTTTAGTGAGAAATTTTTAGCCGCGTAATCAGTATCATTTTGAGTGATTTTATTATCAATTGAATGGTAAATGTTCACATTTTAAATACTTACCTGACTACTGCGAATAATGCCAAGCAATGTTCAATACAAGAAACATACATAATGTCTACCGCGCAGACGAGAAGCCCAGGCACGATGCAAAATATAGATTCAATTATAAAAATTTTGTAGTAATGTTCCACCGGATCTATTCCGTATTCACCATACAAAACATAAATTAGAAGTTGAGTTCCATTTTCCAATGGACGAACTTTATTCAATATAATTGGCGTCAGTAGTGGCTCACCAATATACATTAATAGACCTAAAACTATACATCCTGAAAAATATGAACAACTATTTTGAATTGTTACCGTTTGTTTGCGTCAATAGTTAATTCATTTCAAGCTAATAAAAAACATTTACTCGAATAGAATACGACCAATGTTTTTCCTCTTGCTGAATACTTGTTAAGTATTTTCTGTTCGGTTTTATCGTTTAATTCATTCCAATTATTGATCATTAATTTGAACACTATATTAAGCTGCATTTAAAAAATTCGTTGTGAAGAAAAGAATACTGACATGAAAATTTGAACCAACCTTTTTCTCTGCTGCTATAGTAGTGACATATTTTGCCAAACTAACAACAGTGTATAATATTACAATTGCATGGATCAGTGTTCTGTATAATTCTCCAGAATTTTTATGCATGCCATAAATCTATAAAACATTTAATTTATATAATAAAGGTAAAAATATCTTTCAATACAAAATCTAAAGCAGAATCAAGTAAAGATAGACAAACTATAAACAAATTCTGAACAAACATCCCTGAATACAATTAAAATTTTATAAAATTCAAAAGACAATAGGGCGGAATCCATTACTGTATTTATCAAATTTCGTATGTATATAAAAAATGCAATCGGATCTAGCGCAAAAAACCTCCCCTGTAAAACTTGACATGCACCTTTCCTAGCAAAATTTATGACAAAATGATATGATTGAATAAAAATAATAGTGTAACTCTCACATGCGGAATCAAAGATATTATCAAATTCACTACAAATAGAGTTTGTATAACAGTCTTTTGAAACTTATCCTGATATAGCCAAAGTCCAACGACTCTTAGTACAATTCTATTTACACTAAAATAATGACTTTCAAAAATATCCATATCTTTTTATTTCGAAGACTATACGCACATCGCTTCATCACTTCGAATGTACTCAACTTTACCACCCCTTTTTCAGAGCCGCAGCGGCGTTATAAATTATGTAAATTTCGCCAATGCTGCGCACATACGTCATTTAAAATTAATTGCTCACGAAGGTATAGAAATATATTGATCAAATTGCATAAAAAAAATTTCCGCGAAAGGCAATTTGCATATTTAAAAATATTTGCGAAACTTTCTTACATGCGGCTCACCACAATAAAAGTATTAAATTATTTATATATGGAAATGACGACAGTCGAATAATAGAGGAGGAAACGGGGTGCATAGAATTTTGCGAATTGAAAGGATAACACTTTGAGGTCGTCTAATATATTACTCATCACCTGCAAGTAAGTGCACTGAGAGAATTTTCCCGAAAAAATTATTTACGGTGAAGCTCACCATAAAAATTATGGGAGAAAACGTAATTGCGAGACGGACCATCTTGGAATTTTTTACGGGAAAATCTCATAATTTTTACAGGCAAAGCTCCGTAATTTTTTCGAAAAAGGCTTCGTAATTGTTACGGGAACATCACTGCTAATTTTTGCGGAGCTTTTCGTAACGTGCAAGCTCCGTGTAAAATTTACAATGATTATCCCGTAAAAATTTCCAAGATGTCAAACTGTCCACGATTACTTTCTTTCTCATAGTTTTTACGGTGAGTTTCACCGTAATTTTTACGGGAAAATTCTTTCAGTGTACATAGTTCAAAGCCAAATACATTTTATAAAAGTTATCGACGTATAAAATTGTTCAGTGTCTCTACACAATTACTTTTATTTTATCGATTTTTTTACATCTTTTTTGCAATTGAATTTAGTTAAGCTTCGGGAGAACGCAAAACTGAAGAAATTCAAAATGATTATAAATTTTACATTATAAACAACGCCTGAAATGTAAGTTTAACCGTTAATTTATTGAATTTGATTATTATCATGGCTTCAAAGTAACTCGATTTCATGATAAATGACGAAGGACGAGGAAGTTTGCAATAATTACGAGGTTCATTCTCGATCATTTAATTTAGGACTTCACGATCCAGGTGCAGAACTTCTTATTCGAGGTATGCAGGTATAAAAAATATTACATCCTGATGGCACAAGGTCCCGAACCGCTTCTGGTGTATTGTCTCTGCAATGGAAACATTTATTTAGGACGCAAAACAATTAATGCTGCAGTACGATATAAAAGTAATATACTAACGACACATCTCAGGATTTCCTCAGGTGTTTGAAAACCACTTCCTTGTCCTATAAGAAGACATTCTTCTATTCCTTGTATGTAACAAGTCGCTTTAGTTAACAGGTTAGCTATAGCTATTGTTGGCTGGTATAAACAAAAAATGTCGTTTATTTAGTAGATTGATAAATATAATTGTATAATTGTTTAATTTATTCCATGAATTGGATTATTTTTTCCGAAAAATAACTATTCATAATCTTAAATATAATTATTCATAATCTTTGTTTTAAAATTTTAGTAAAAGCAAAAAATTAGTACTTTATATTAGTGCTTTACTTACAGTTTTGCGGTACTTATCCAACCTTATTCTTTTCTTGATTTCTGCTATTGCGTCTTGTTCACTCTGGCAGTCAAATAATTTTTTTCATAAAAGTTTTCATTTACAATATTTTTTTATGAATTCAAATTAATAGTGATAAATTGTAGTTACCATGTCAGTTACAGTTACTTCGGATATCTCCTGCACCTGTCCGTTAACATGGAGAGCAACGGAAAACAGCACCAAGAGGCAAGCAAGAGAAATGAGAAGGCGAGACATTTTGATTTGGTTCAACTTCTTTTCAAAGTTACACGGTACCTAATAATTTGTCAGTATTTATAGGAAAAAACTGAAATGCTGGAATAACAAGATAAAACTGGAAAAATACATTTATTTCTCCAACTTTCTTTTAATAAGAAAATCAATAATTTATTGAAAAAATATTTGTAATAGAAACGTGGATACTGGAATAACTACAACGTTTATGGTAAATTTAATAATGAATGCTTTAAAAAATATTGATAGTAGTTATTATTTTAATCATTAACCAATTATTATTATTTTTTATTCATAGACATCTTTTTATTATGGGAAGCCAGGGTTAATGAAAAATGCAGCAAATTGGAAGTCCCGGATTTAATCTATACTTTTGAAAACAATTAAATTAAAGACCGATAAAAGCTAAACTAATATATTAAGTAGACTGGTTCGACAAAACATATTTTTCAACTTTTTTTGCAAAGTTTGTTTTATCAATTAGTCTTAGATGATTAATCACTTCTTCACGTGCTTGCACGCTCGCTGATCAATTAGATAAACAGCAATCCACTTAGCACTTTTTGCACATGCTTTTAGGTATCAAGGAAATCAACAGTTGCAAAGGAATAATATAGACAATATGGAATAATGCAGAATCGTACTAGTTTAAATAAAAAAGTTCAGTAATGCACTTGTGAAAATTAGCACTCGATCGTTAAAAATGGACAATCGAAAAGAATGGGCACTTTTTGATACTTTTACATATTACTTTATGAAACTGATAGGACTATGTCCCTTTGAAATTAGCAGAGACAACGAAATAAAAAAATCCCGCATCGGGCTGTTATACAACGTTTTAATGAGCATGTTATACACGTACAACTTCAATCTAGCAATACGTTTCCGCAAAGCGCTCATTCTTTGGGAAGAAACACCCATCGCTGTTATCATAGATCTCATCGGCTCGATACTGAGTTACTCAGCCGTCACAACATCCTGGTTAGTCGTGGCATATCGACAGAAAGCCGCGCTTGATCTGATCGAGTCGTTCAGGGAGATCGAGCAGCTAAGGAAGAAACTGCGCGTAATCAATGCGAAAACCAGCCTTCAAGGGAATTTGAGTGCCTTTAAGAGACAGTTTCTTTTATTTAATATTATGCTATTTATATTTATTAACTTTTCCGTTATTTATACCTCTTTGTGTCAGGATTTGCAGAACCATACGACGTTTTGGTTCCTGTACAACCTGCCCCGGAACGTCTTCTTCATCATTCCCTTCATCATGGCTAAAATTTTGTTTTTCTTCCGAAAACAGAGTAACCTTCTGAACCGAGAACTGCTGGCGGTTTTTAAAAGCAACCAACCGAACAGAGCCATTGAAAGGGTATCTCGATTGAAAAGTTCTTTAAGGTGGTTGATCTTTATTTTTATCATCAAGATGAAGCTGCAATTTAAGAGAGGCACGCTGACCACAGATGCCATTAATAAAAATTAACGTTGTTCAATTCAAATTATTCATTTTTAAATTAGTTCAGTTTATGCTAATAAAATAGCAAATGACGAATTAGAGAAGATTAACATCCTTGTAATGTTCCAGTTGGAATCGCTAGCTGAACTTCACGCATCTTTGATGGATCTTTACGAGAAAGTCGTGAATTATTTTGGCCCCGCAATATTGATTATCCTATTGTGTAGTCTCAGTGAAGTCATACTACCAGTACACGGGGTTTGGCAGATTTTAAAGAAATTAAATTGGGGTACCGTAGACAATGCCTGCATTATATACAATCCTTCTGTCAAGTTCTTGTCGCATGCAATTGTCATCTATTTCATTTGTAGTGTTCCCGATTCTACTTGTTTACAAGTATTAATAAATTATTTTATTTAAACTCAGAACATAGATTACATATTCTTTGTTGATAAATCATATATTTTTCAATAGATTAATAAGACTGTGATGACAGTCCATAGGCTTTGGAACGAAAATGAAGAAGCAGTTGATAGGAAAAAGGTAAGTTTAATAAATTGTACTATAATCAAAATTGTTATTCTCCTTGTTAATTAAATGATTTATTTTTATTAAAATAGATGAAGCATATCATTTTTCGTTTCTCTCAAACGCAACTAAAAACTCGTATTTTCGGTTTTTTATATCTGGATCACAACTTATTTAAAAGTGTACGTTATATATTTTTACACACATTTATTTTCTATAAGATGGAATATTGAAAATTAATTCTCCTAGTTTTCTTCAATTTTATGTATTAAAATCGATTTCGTTTAAGAAAAGTTTTCAAAGCATATAGACCACATGGTAATATTTTATGCAGACCGAAACTGTAATATGTAACGACTTACACATAATTTCGTATTGCAATGACTTTGATAATAAATTTTAAATAAGTTTAAAAAAATATGAGTCGGTTATTTTTCAATATTCTATCTGACGAGCACAATGTAATCAAATAAAATTGCTTGTGCAACATTTTAATTGTTTTTTTTCGCACAGGTAAATACTAATTAATTGATTATACTTTGCATGTTTTTAGATGTGCATGACTGCAATGTCTTATCTTATTTTTATGTTTCAACTCGATAGTGCGAAGCCTGAATAAAGTAATATACACAGACATACAAGGCATGGATATGAAAAATTATATCGTTTATTCAATAAATATTTATTTTAATTTTCTTCTTACCCCTCCCCGTTCACCCATCCCCCATACATTGCAATTCATTTTTGACATCAAGCCGCTGCGAAATATTTTTTCACATTCAGCTATTTTTATTTTAGTTAATTTACTACTGTCTGTTTACACTTTTTCAAATAAATTAAATGGATAGTAATAAAATATCAACAATTGTTGGTAATAATAGCGCTGCATAATACATTGTTTTTTAATTTCCTAACACTACATTTCAGCTATTCAATAAGTTATAAAATTATGTGAGTTAAATATTTACTTTGAATAATAGTAAGAATCTCTTGCTTCCTCGTCAATAGGGTAGCACTCACTAGACAATTTTAAATGAAATACATTTCCATTATTCCCGTCAACGTCCGTCCTAGAGCACGCTACGTAGTAGCAGTGTTGAAACCCCGACCTAGCGATAAAATTGACATCAATAGTGGAGTAACTAAGATCGCATTCGACTCTTCCTTTCTCGGACACCTCATCGATCCAGCCCTGCGAATTGATTTTCAAAATGTCCAAGTCGTCGAAGGCTTGCTGCGTCCTGTTCCGAGCGTATCCTATCATGACCAAAAACCCACCGTCCTCCGTGTTCAGCATCCTCGTGGTTGTCACATTTTTCAGTTTCAATGATATGGATATACCCAAAGTCGCTTTTCCATTGTAGTCGAACAGCGAGCAGTCCAGGTAAGTGTTGGACGCACCTTGCTGGCAAATTCCTAGGTTTCCGTGAGCGTTTGAAATTGCTAGATTAAATATTCGAATGGGGATTTCGAATGGAGACCAAGAAAACTTGTGGTGGTACAACACCTCGCCCTCTGGATTGATTAGATTGATTACTCCATCTTCTTTGTGCAGCATATTCAAAACGTAAGCTTTTAGCGTTGAGTTGGATGTCATGATGGGAAGAACTTCTGATTGCACATCGTACGGTATGGGTAATGACTCAATCGTTCCTATAAATATTTTAGTTTATAATCAATCTTTATCAAACACTTAATAAATATTTTAACGGTTGGCTTTTTTAAATAATTATCGTAAACACTATTAAATCACTTTGCTTACACGCTTCGCTTACAGTAAACTATTTACACTTACCGGGTACTTTGAATGCTCTATCTTTAAAGCTGTATTCCACACTGCATCTGCGCTCAGTACCGCATTCCTCTTGATTGCGGTAAAATACATGAAAAGTGTCATTGTTATGAGGTACAATACTGATATTCTCGATTCTTCCCAATACTTTTGGATAGTCGTCAGTATCCTCCGTAGTAATATTTATCTGACGATGCCGACAGGTCTTCATATCTATCACTCGCACTTTTATAAATTCCCGGAAGTAAGTCATCGCTTTCCCGGGATACTTCCTTTTCCGTTTCCTCCATTCGGCCTGTTTCCACGCGAAAATCACGTTCTGCTGTCCAAAGTGAACCAGCGAATACTTTTGAGCGCCGATTTCATATCCCCGCTTGGGTGACAGATACGTCGAACAACTTTTTGTATATACGTCGCCATATCGAGTCTCCACCTCCAGCGTCACGACACACTTTATTTTGGGGCTGTCGTACGTCGGTTCGCAAAGAGCGTAGGTAAAAGTGGTGTTCTCTCCGACCGTGTAATTGAATACAAAATGCTGTTGGAAGTAATTCACGTGTTTAGTCAAGTTCGGTGATTTGACGATTCTTGCGTCAACGTGGATGGCGATCAATGAAAAAATTATTATCACTTTTTTCATGCACATCGCTGCCACTTCGGTGCAGAGACATTAAGTAATACTTTCGGTCGCTTAATTGCGTTCAACTCGTTATCTTATCTTTGCAGTTGAAAGGGTAACAATTAAAGTTTAGACATTAATGCAGACAAATTACACTCTTGACGGTTGACTCTTTTCGTTTGCTCGAGAAAATATTAGAAGACTAAATTATATTCATTGAAAATACGACGTGAAGTGATAAATGAACAGATTACGAGAGAAGAAAAACAAGCGGATGACCCAGAGCGTTTTTTCCAACTTCATCGATAAATATTCAGTCCATTTTTATTATCAGTTTGTACAGCGAAAAAATTATGTCATTCCCTACTCCCACATTAAATTAAAAATTGATTCTTTGAAATTATTCGGCTACGTATGTTTTCATTACTGAATAAATATTTTAATACTTAATAAATTAGTACTGCAAGTTTTAAATTAATAATGCGCGTTTGGTAATCAATTTGTAATAAGATGTAATTAACATTTATTATCCAAAAAAATTTTACATATACCATTTGTAATAATTATTTTACATTTACATATTTTTTATGGAAGCACTTTGAAATGAACGTCAAACGGGGATTCTTCTCTGTAATGTCGAATTCACTAATAGTTATCGGTCCAGCGAAAGACATGCAAAACTCATTCTCATTTTTCTTGTAAAAACCTATTCTGTATCTGTCCACATAAGCCACGTCAACTTCGATTCCCGGTAATTCCAGCGGTTTGTTGCAATGACGACCGTCAGAATGAACTTTGGAAACGTAAAAAGTTTTATACCCAAGACAGTTCTTGTCCATGCAGATCAGCTGCAACAAAAGCAATCCGCCATCATCCAAATTGATTGTCTTGACATTGATAACTTTGTATGCAAAGTTTAACGTGACGTTCAACTTGACATTGCTTTGCGCGTCGATTTGTGTGCACGTGACTGTCGAACTACCCCGCATGGGCAGCCAACACAATCCGAAGGTTTCATTTTTGTTGGAGGCTCCAAAAGTGATGTAACTCTCGAATTGGCTGTTGAGAAGATTCCTCCCCTCGCCGTTACTGTCGACTAAAGACAACGACATCTTTCCGAAGACCCAAGTGAAGGCGAAGTACCTTCTTGGCAATGAATTGCCTACAGGAAATATCCATGACAAGGTTGTGAAGTTGGTTGTCGGGAAAGGTTCTATGTTACCTAGGCGTCTGCCTTCAGCGTCGTAGGTCACCTTACATCTGCCGGTGATGCACATGTTCTTACTGTAGAAGATGACGTCGAAGGTGTTCTCGTATACTATGACGTTGTTAAAAGCGATATCGTTCACCAAATCGCTCTGGATCTCAATAGGTATTTTGATGTCGTTGAAGTCGCAGTTGGCAAAATTTACTACTCGAATTTTTAGGAACACCTCGTTCATGGTGACCTCGCGCACGTCACGCTCCAACCACATGAAAACAGCTTTTTCGCTGCCCATTTGGGACAGGATGAAGTTGCGGACGATCATGCGATTGTCACTGCCAGTTTCCATGCGCAGTCGGCAGGTACTTACGTAAATCACATCCTCCATGGTATAAGTTTCCAGTACGAGGTCGCAAACTTTCTTGGAGTTATTGATGGTTTCATCGCAAATCCCGTAGAGAAAGAGATTATCACCTGCTGCATTGACATCTCGGAGTGTAAGATCACGGCTAAGTATTACCTCTTTCTCATCGAAAGTCCAATCCTTCCGGAAAGTGTGTATGCCCGCGGAATATACCTCCAAGGGAATTAGTAGGAGATTTAGAATGATTTCCAGCTTTATCAACATTTCAAATTGTTATCAGCTCAACTTGATCATGGACAACTTCATTTTGAAACAAAAAGAAAGCTAATGTTACGGAAATATTTCATGAATTTAATATATACTTTTTGATATTTTTAAACGTTTATTTAAATAAACAAAATTTATAATAATTGTATTAATATTACTATAATTGTATTAAATAGAAAATGAATCCACATCACATTTCATTAATCTAATAATTAAATAAAATTAAATATTTGACAAAGGTGAGTTTTTTAATTGTTGAAAGATTTAAACAAATTCATATTTCAATAAATAAAATAAAAATAAATAATACTTAACTGTTAGTATAGTTGGTTCGAAATAAAATGAGAGAATGACCTTAAGAGACATCTTTTTTATTTCGTGAGCTTGGCTCTAAATGATATGAGGTGTAGATAAAAGGTTACAGTTGATATACGAAACAAAAAAGTCATAGAATACGTCTGAATACCCCAATAACACATTTCTCAATTCATTTTTTCTTATATTTCTAATGATAGCAAATATTTGATTTAATAAATATTATAATTCTGAAAATATAATGCAAACAACAAATAGTACAAACTGAAATTAAACGAAGGGTAAGAATATTGAAAATAAAGTAAAATTCAGATGCAATTAAAGAATTTTCATTTTGTGTATTAATCCAATGTGTTATTTATTCGATTTGTTTTATTTTCGCTGAAAACGACAGAAAATGAGTAGGGGTGAATCTTTTATAAGGAAGGGTAAAAATGAATAATTAAATGAGTAATAATACGATGAAAAATGTTTTTAACTAAACGCTGAATTTAAAAATCAAATCGACAATAGATTTTTTCCTCTAAACTTTTAACTATTTAATTGCCATCTCGCAGAAATTAATTGAAATTTGCAATATTTACACTCCACGAGCACAATGCCCCTAACAAGAAAACCTGTTAGAATACGAACAAAAAGGATAATGCTTTCGGCGCAAGGATTAAAAGTTTCCTTATTTACAAGTGAATTACTACTGAGCGCAGCTGAACCAGGATATAAGTCCTTACGAAAACCGGTTAAAATACAGAAGATATTTCCTGGTGAGGGCTTCATCGCCTTCATCGCTTCAATGTAAACTCCAGGAAACGTTTTTCAGTAATAAACCTAATTTAGGTTTTGACGATTTTTTCCACTATATATTCCAGCGATTTGTTTCTCAGCATCACAGTCGATCACAATTCGTTTTGAGCTTTACATCAGTTCAAGTCTGAATCTAAAAACACTCGTCAAAATGTTCTTCCGCTGTAGTGCTCTGTTTTTCGTCGTCTCGATCATCGTTTTTGTGATGAACATCGAAGAGGCTGATGCGAATCCGGTAAGATTTATTTATTTACTTAATTATTTCATAAAAAACTAACAAAATTAATGTTAACAAATCCTTGTAAAAAGTTAATAGTTTAAATCAAATATTGAATAAAAACTACAGTGGTTTTAAACTTTTAAATTAAAATAAAAATTCTATTTTCTAGTATTTTTTTAACACTTGATGTAATAATAAATGATACGAAATTGATTTTATGGGATTAAACGAACGATCAATCTTTATCTTTCAGGCTTTAATTATAGCTACGCGAATCCTTTCAAAAGTTTTCATCAAAGCGAGTGCAACATGTCTGAAAGGTGCGGCAGTTAATTGCAAACAACATAGAAATCCTCGCAAGTTGGTTGAATGTGGTGTAAGTATTGCATTTCTAATTTTTTTTATACCAAACATAAGTGTCATTAAATTATTGAAACTGCTCTAAGGAAATATTTTTTTTTATTTGCAGAGAAAGTACTTGAGGGAGAACAAGGTCCGTTGCGTCATGGGATGAGAGACAGTATGAAAAAACATCACAAAATATTGTGGTTTGCCATTTATGAAAGTATTATATTTATTTATGTTTTTCCTTTACCATTTGTGATTTTAATTATGATAAATAAAGATATTAAATTATTATATTCTACTCGAATTTCGTAATTGGCTTTATCCTGCATACATTGATTCTTGTAAAATTTATTTTATTCAATTTTATTCAATTTGTATTTACGATGTATATTGATTTTTATAAATGCTGGCATTTATTACAAATGATTGATGTCTTATAAATTTGTAAGTTTGAGCTTAAACTATTGAGTATAATAGCTTACTAATTTTAAATTAAAAATTAAGTTAAATTAAAAGATTTCATCGATGCAAATGATTATCTTTTGATATGAAGTATGAATATGCATATGTATAACACGCACGCATTGAACCGGGTGGCTCACTATGCCCCTTAGGTTCACATTACCCCATATCCCGCTACGCTATATACTCTCCCCTCTTTGGAATAAAAGTAAAATTGAAATTACTTTTCTGCTCGAACTTCGTCCAAAATATACTTTTTCAGCGAACATTTTCGAACGAATTTCAAATTGCTCGCGAATTTTTCGTCGTACAGTGTCGTTACGCTCACGCAGGCGAAATAGAAGCAAAACTCTTGGGCATTCTCTCGCACGTCCACCGACATCTCCCGAGGAACGGAAGAACATTTCAGATTAATTTCGGACACTTCGATCGATTTGCCGACGGCGCCGCTGCCCTCGACGACGGTCAGATTGAAGCTTTTGCACTCCTCCAGCTCGCAGGTGCCCGTCAGTAAGAGGATCCCGCCGTCCGCCATATTGTGCACCGACATCCAGTTCGCTGACTTTGTGAAGTTCAGCGTCACGTTCAGCTTGAGAGTAGCATTGACGTCGTACTGCCTGCAGTGGATGTGTGCATTCTTCAATTGCTCCATCCAGCACACGCCGTACATTTTGTGAGCAGCCGAGGAGGTGCGATAAAAGTGCAACGATTCCGTTAAGTTTAGGGACATCAGCTGCACCCTGCCGCCGGTGGCATTCACGTGAAACACTCTGTATTTGTTCTTGTCGAGGCCAAAACCGGCGACGAAGTATCCATCGGAGTTCGAGCTGGGCACCACCGGCTTTACGTTGATGGCCATCAGGATCGAGTGAAAAGCCGCGGGGTTTCCTATCTGCCTGCCGTGTTCGTCGAAATTAATTCTGCACTTGAGACTACCGCACAATTGTTTATTAGGTATGATGACTTCGAACGATTTGGGATACAGTACGACGTTGCTGATCAGCAGCTGTTTATCTTCGCTGAAAACAATCGGAAAGTGCTTGTTAACCAGCGAGCAATTGTTCATGCGAACGATGCTGACCTTTAAGAAGGTATTCTCGTTTCGATGTTCCCACCAAGATACTATGACCTTGTCGTCTCCCAGCGTGTCCCATATTATCGGTGCCTCTTGACTTATCTCCCTATTCTTGCCAATTTTCAATTTAACATCGCAGGTACTGCTGTTTGTTATGTTCCCGAAGGCGAGCCTTTCGATGCTCACGTTGCAGTGCAGGTGAGTAGGCAGTTTGGAATCTGAGCAAATCGCGAAGAAGAAGTAGGTATCGTTTTTGGAAAGGTTCCGACTGTGCACCAGAGTCTCGTTTCCATCGTGGCTCCATTCCTTGGAGAAGCTGCGCACTTCGAGGGCTCGAGTGCCAGAATTTACAGAAAGGATAATTAAGATTGTCAGTGAGGTGCCCAATCGCCACATCATTATAATCCTTTCTAAATGACGCGATGAATCACCTGTAAAAAAATATGTAATGTTTATCCTCTAAATTGAATCATCATCAACAAAGCAATTGTAAAAATTAAACAAAGTAGAATATTTTTAGATACACTTAATAATATCCTTTAACTATTAATTATTAATAATAACAGTTAATATTTTTTTTATTTAAACTATGAAAAATAGATCTACATCCGGTACTTCTCCTAAAGAGTAAAATAAGAGTCACATAAGGAAATTGCTAAAAAATCTGGTTTTCCGTAGGCACGAAAAGAGTTTCCTTATTTACAAGTGAATTTAAACTCGACGCGGTTGAACCAGGATAATTCATTACGAAAACCGGTTAGTATGCAGGAGATGCTTCCTGATGAGCGGTTTCATCGTTTCAATGTAAACTCGAGGAAACATTTCTCCGTAAGGAACAAAACGAAATTTCACTGGGTCTTTACATCTACGCACGTATGTTGGAATAACTTAATTTAATCTTTTGCCGGACTTTTTCCACTATATATATTCCAGCGATTTGTTCCTCTGCATCACAGTCGATCACAGTTCGTTTTGAGCTTTACATCTTACATCAGTTCAAGTCCGAATCTAAAAACACTCGACAAAATGTTCTTCCGTTGTAGTACACTGTTTTTCATTGTCTCGATTATCGTTTTTGTGATGAACATTGAAGAGGCTAATGCAAATCCGGTAAGATTTATTTATTTAGTTAATTATTTCATAAAAACAACTAGCAAAATTAATGTCAAAAAATCTGTGCAAAAAGTTAAAAGTTTAAATCAAATATTGAATAAAAACTGCAGTGATTTTAAACTGTTAAATTCAAATAAAAATTCTATTTTCTAGTATTTTTCTAGCACTTGCTTTAATAATAAATAATACGAAATTGATTTTTGGATTTAAATGAATGATCAATTTTACTTTATATTTCAGGCTGTAATTATAGCTACTAGAATACTTGCAAGACTTTTCGCTAAAGCGGGTGGAAGGTGTCTGAAAGATGCGGCAGTTCATTGCAGGCACGAATATAAACATGCCCACAAAGTGATAGAATGTGGAGTAAGTATTGCATTCCTAATTTTTTCATATCGAACACAAGTGTCACTAAATTATTGAAACTGCTCTATAAGGAAATATTTCTTTTTTATTTGCAGAAAAGGTACCTGCGGGAGCACAAGGGCTGCGTCGTGGGATGAGAGATCAGTATAAAAAAAATGAATAATCACAAAATAATGCTCTGTGCCATTTAAAAAGTATTATACTTATTTATTTTTTCCTTTACTATTTGTAATGTCAATTTATGAATAAAGATATTTATTTATTACGTTCTAGTGAAACATACGAATTTTTTAATTGGCCTATTTTCTCTGCGTACATTACTATCTAATTTTTTTAATTTCATTTATATTTACGATTTATTTAGAGTTTTATAAATGATGGTATTTATAACAAACGACAGCTGCTATCCTGTAAATTTTTAAGTTTGAGTTGAAACTGTTTGGTATGTATTATACGTAAAAAATTTTAAATTAAAAATAAAATAAAAACAAATTTCACCGATGTAAATCTATATCTTTTGATTTGAAATACGAACATGCTTTATCTATTGCGATCAATATCGGTCAGTTAGATCTCTAACTATGTGGGTAACTATACAGCTGCATATATAGTACACTAACACTTATATACATACAAATTTATTAAGAATTTACCGAATAGGAAGTATTATTTCACAAAAAAAAAGGAATTTAATGCCGAATTTTTCTATGCGTAGTTATAAAAAGATATATAAATATGTTAACAAATGGAAGATTTTGGATTATTTATATCGATATTAATAAGATAAAAAACCAACTTACAAAAAAGTTTCCGACCATTAGCCAGTAAAAAATTAATTTCGTCATTTTAAAGTGCATAATAGCCTACCATACTGTTGTTTCCATCAGATCTCTGCATATTTTTGAGCGGTTATGCACGTCCGAGCTTGTTAAATTCTTTTACATTACTCTTTCATCTATAAAAATTTAAAACAACTTAAATTGGATTAGACAGAAGTTATGCTCTATTGTAATAATATTATTTTTTATTTACCATGTTTTGAAAATTTCCTATGTAGTCAAGTCGTGATGGGTTCGTTCTCGCGAATATTTTAGCTCTCGCGCAGATGTCTCGTTCACTGCACGCTTTCGAACCCCAGTGCACATTTCATTATCTCTCATTCTCTCTTCCTCAGCGTTCCACTTTGACTACTCCTTTTTCATCCTTTTTTTTCGTCCCTCCTTTCTTTTTAATCACATCATTTCTAAATTCGTCTTCTCATACTATAACACCATGTGCACTAGCGAATTAAAAAGTTATGACTTGTATCTACTGATGCATAATGCGCCAGATTAATTATTTGCGAAAAGTTTAAACAATTCTGTTAAAACATAATCTTCTTAATTTAAGAGTTAAAACAAAACTGTTTGTCGTATAAAGTGTTTAGCGGATAAGATTGATGATATTGCTATTTCTAAAATGTCTAGAATCTTTATTATTTCACGTATTCGATGTGAATAAATTAAATAAAGCTTAGAAAATTTCACGTATGATCATTGAACGTATTTTAATTGTAACATAATGAAAAATTAAAATATTTATGATAGTTCAAATTAGTCGAGAATTTAAAAAATTCCAGTTTTTTTAACGTTTTTTATTAATTTTCGTAATTAATAATTATTGTTGTCTCCTTTCAAAGACTCCCTCCTATCACTCAATTTATTCGACCTTATAAAATGAATAACAACGAATTCAAATTATTTTATCATTATAATAGAATTTATAGCATTAAAATAATGTTTTTAAATACAATCAAATCCCGCGCCTCAATATCAAGATCCCTGCACATCCGGCAACCGCTTCTTGCCATCCGCGAGTTGCCATCAGCGAGTCGACCGCGACCGGCGACTCAAGCAAAAGCTATCCCAGCGTACCATGAGAGGTCAGTACGGGTCCTCGTACTCGCGGCGAGTGCACGACCGGGTGGGCGGCGTGCCGCGCAAAATAGCTACACACACGGCGAGTAGCGCATACCTAGGCTGAGCGGAGTGCGCGCGCGGCGGCGAGGTTACAAATAAAGGCCCGCTCGCGGCGGCGGGGCGAAGTAGTCGTCGCGGCATCCCCGTGGTCTAAGCACGCGCGCGCCAGGCGCTCGCGGTGTGTGTGTGGGTTCTGTCCGTATTATGGCGCAGCATGCGTGCCGCCGCTCAGCGCGTTCGCCGGTCCTCCTCGGCCTCCTGGCCCTCTGGCTGTTCGAGCTGGCGGGCGCCGGCGACGCGCCGAGCGCCCAGGCCCGCCTCCTCGGCCGGGGCCTCCTCGAGGTGACTGGCCGGCCCGGCGGCCGCCTCACCTGGGGCTACGACGACTGCGCCCGAGCCCTCAGCCCCCTGGGCGACGGCCGCTACGAGCTCCTCGGCCTCGGCGAGCGGGGCACCCGGGGCCTAAGGCTCTGCGTCGACGGCCTGCCCAGCGGCATCCGAATACAGAGCGACGAGACGTGAGTGTCCAACGGCTATCGTTGTATCGTGCCTTTACCGTTGCGCGGCCCCGCGCGGGAGAGCAAGTGCCTTTTTCGCGCAGTGCTTTTATCTTTGTACGCTGTTCTCTGTGCCATTGACAGATTACCTATTCTGAATTTAAAGGGAACCTGGAGTATTTACGTTTACTATTATTAGGCACACTGTATTTATGTATACAATGAGCAGGCAGTTTGATTCAGTTTGTGCAGTCATTATTTCCTTTCACTTTGGGAGCTTCTTGTTCTTTAGAGTTTTTTGTTGTATTCAAGTATTTATTATCAAATTAATATAAACGGAAATGATTAAAAAATTTGTTTACACTGACATGTTGGTAAAGAATGTACAGTTTATCTGAGACTTAGCAACATATTCTTGTAGTGATTTCCACTGTAATTATTTTCAAATCTTTTTTAAAATACATTGTTCTACCTGTTAAAAAAAAAAAAATTGGTTTATAGTTTTAGAGACTGTGACTAAATATCAGAACTTTATTTCTGAAAATATTTAATGAGTGTACGTGTAAGAAGTCTCATATATTTTCCAACAAATAGTTAGTGAAGTGCAATTTTTTTAATTAAAAATCAGCAGTGTTAGTGCTGAAATGTTTCTGCTGTGTTAGTGGTGTGGTACGAGTCAACAATGCTTGACTGTCGTGTACTACTGCACAGCAATTACTGCTAATCATGCGTAATGATCATTTGGTCTTTGCAAGTGTATTCAACCTGCGCATAAGTGCAGATAACCTCAATTATACTCGGTATAATCCTCCTCTGTGTTAACCAAGTTAATCGATTTCATTAAGCTATCTTCTGATACATCTAGTTTCACAGTGACACTCTTTCAAAAAATTCTAAATACTATTTTCTTTCAAATTAGTGTATTTTTTTATTTTAAAATAGCAATACAAATCAATAGAGATTTTCTAAATCTGTAATTTAGTTATATTCACACTAATCATTTTCAATTATTCTACAGTTTGCTTAGTAAAAGTATAAAAGGAAAAAATATTTAATAATAAGCTTATAAAATAGTTACGTCTTGTTTTAGATATTTTTCTAAATAAATTGCAATTAAGATTTTCAAATATTTGCAGCTTTCTTTGTTTATAAAGTTCTTAATTTAAGAGTAAAAGATTCTGCGATAAAATTACTTGTTTGACACATATTCTGACTGTCATTAGTCTAACAGAGAAATTAAGTTAAAAAACACATCTGTTTTGATTTTTCTTTAATTGTACTTTAATTATACAATTTAAAAAATTTTTTATTGTCAAAAAACAATTCATTTGTCAACAATTAACTTTGTTCCGATTGTATTATTATAGTCTGAAAAATAAATTATGCTCTTTTTTTGAAAAATATAAATAAAAATATTTTCAAAATAAATATTTTTTTTGTATAAACAATAGCAATATTTCTGACATAAATCGCGCAACCTCAGTTTTGCACTGTTTTGTTACAGCCGTAATAATTAAGACAAACTTTCGTTTCTTTCATAAATGAGAATAATAGCAGAACCAGTTATTACCGGTTTACTGTCTTTTCTTCCTCCTGAAAGTACTGTTAAGTTTAGCTTCTATAACTACGTAAATAATTGTCAACGCGGTTAAATAATCAATGGAAAATATTGAAAAGCAATACGCCAGTGAAACAAAAAGAATAAGTCATTAAAAATAATTTACATAACCTAAAACGTCTGCTAAATAAAGAAATAATATATTAAAAAATAAAAGTTATTTTAGTTTTTTAAAAGTTATACTGGTAATATTAAATATAAGTAAATACAGCGTAAAAAGTGTTGTCAATTTGTGATTGACACTGATGGATAAATAGCTGAAAAAAGTATCAATCAATCGCGGAACGCGGGATAAATTGAATGATTCAATTTGAAGAATGGTCTTTAATAGTTTAGCGCTTTCAAATGGTTCCAATAAGTCATGAGCACTGAACATTCGGGGATTCAGCAAATTCATCTTCATTTTATCTACTTAAGTCATTGCGAACTTTGGCGGTCCTTTTCGTCTCAAACGTTATAACTTAATAACATTTTCGTGATTCGCGATAACAGATCTTAATGAAGCTAAACCAGTGAAAGTGAAATGATCGTTAGTATTTTTATCAGAGTGACACTTAGATCGGTAGAAAGAGATAAATAGATACGTTGATTTTATCAAAAGTTTAATATTCTTAATCGCAAAATACAAAAAAACTAATAAACTCAGTTTATTTAATTGGTACGTTTATCTTGTGAGCTCATCAAAATCCACTTTTTTATTAGTTAAATTTACTACAAATTTTAGTTTAACAGAATATGTAGCACTTACTGTGTTAACTCACGTAATAAAGATAGTTGTTCTTTGATGTTTATTATTCATAAAATTTGCAAAATTATTTCTGAAATAGTTCAAGGGAAAAGATGATTGGCATCTTACGATTATAGATCATAACTTTGCTCCTCTTTTCCAAAAATATTCCTCGTCTAATCAATACATCATTTTTACATATTAACGAAAAAGTAGATTAACATTGTTTATGCAATGTAATTTTACTGTAAAACTTACATGCAAAGATCACTGCAGATAAAAAAATGTATTTTCTGCGCCGGAGATTTTTACATTTTTACAAAAAATCGCCACAGTTTTTACTTATACAATCGGAAAAATTACAGTGATATTTTCGTCCAACTTTACACAATGTTAAACTCAGCCGATTACGTTTTTTTCCCATAATTTTTACGGTTTTTACCGTAAACTGGCACAATTTTATAACAAAATTCCGCCAGTTCATCTTGCGCATGTAAACTCACGCAACGAAGTAGATTTTCCTTGTGAAAATTATCGTTCTACAACTAAGCTTACAGTTCGCTGCAAACTAGTGACCATTTTACCCACGGCATGTACGCTCAGCAAACAAAATTCCCGTCGAACCCGTCGAACTCGTCGAAAGCAAATATTCCCTAATCCGATTATTATAAGTTCATTTCCCTCGAGAATCCGTGCCGCGGGCTCTCGGCAGCCTTAGCCTTCGTCTGGGAGCCGGCGCTGGGGGGTAGGTATAGGTGAGAGGCCGGTGGCTCCCACCTCGTCACGAGCGTCGGCCAGTATGCGGCTCTCGGACGCGCGGTCCAAAATAGCCCGGCGCACGTGACGTCCAGCCGCCGGCGGTTCCGCGCTCTCCGAGTTTCTTACGAAAATAGACGTTACGGCCTACTTCTTTCTTGCGTATTTCCGATGCGCCCCAGCCGTTTAGTCTCCCCCCCCCCCCTCCCCCCCATTTTAGCGAGTACACGCGCGAAAACAGCCGCCCGGCTTGCTTATCGGCGCACGCGACCAGGCGACTGGCCGACTCGTGAATTTCATCGATTTACTCCGGAGCTTTGACGCGAGTCGCTGATATCGAGTGTTTTTGGAGACTTGTTGACGTGGCAGAATGCAGTGAGAATTTCTGGGTGGCGAGATAAATATTTTTTCTAGGGGTGCGATGCAGATGAATGATGATTTCTTGAATGGGTTATTGTAGTAGATGCTTTCATTCAGTTTGAATATAGCGATATAGAACCGTTTGAGATTTTAATACACTTTTTGTGCTAAAATTGCATCGACAGAAAACACGTTACACAAATTGGTGTAATATCGAAAAATTACAGAACTGCTAATTCCCAGTTAAAAAAAAACAACTTTTTTCTTTTCCTTTTTGGAGAGTTACGTGTTCTTTCACAAATAATTTTGGATAGATTTTTAAGGAATACTTTATTCAAGAAAAACATTTCTAATTCTACATATTATTGGAGTAAAAGATGTGAATGGAAAAATTACTGATACGTACTGACGTATATACAAAGAAGAAAGGCTGACAAATATAGACAAAGTCTATTAGATTTATAGTTAATTATGTGCATTTGATTCATTGTCTGCTAAACGAGAATATTTTTTTAATGATTCATATGTTCTAATTAGAAATATGAGCTCTGATTGTATTATTCACTCAAAACAACTGAGGTTAATGCGTTCTAATTTGATTTTTGTGCTTAAATGAGTTAAATACTTGCTTGATATGTCTGAGACCCAGTTCATAAAATTTTTAATCGTTTCACTGTACATTCTGCAGCTCTAGCAGCTTAGAACATTTTACAAAAGAATTATTCAAACGTGAACAATATTTTACTAATCACATAAATAATTAATTAAATACAGCAAATATAATTTAACTTTAAATTTAATTTATATTTTTAATACTAAAATTAAAAAAGTATTATAAAAAGAAATGTGTTTTAAAAAGTAAAACGCTTAAAATTTAAATACTGACCAGTAGACAGAAAGCCAAATCTAATTAAATGTATGTTATCAGGGTAGAAAGAAAAAAAAATGCGATAAACGTACGATCGTTTTTAGGCAGCTAATCTTGCGTAAGTTTTTCGTTCAACTTTGCTGACCTTCTCTGGCTGGACTCGAGAATTTTTTCGTTGCTTTTTAGATAAATATATTGTAGCTACATACTCAAACTCACTTTGTTGCACGTGAGTAACGCATTGCGCGATAAGATCGAATGAATAACTTGATTTCAAATATAATTATCAATAATTAATCACAAATATCAGGAAGGTACCGATGACGCAGTTTCATGTAATACGTTATATTCTTCAAGCACATACGGTCTCCATTTTTCAAGTACAATTAATTTATTAATAATACTAAGATGTCAGTTAAATTGTTCAGTATTGTAACTGCAATATAGTATTTTTAATAGAACCATAGAATATATTTTTTTAGAATTTTTGAATACCTCCTCAAAATGTACAAATTTCAAACAAATAGAATTTTAATAAAAGTGGGCACAAATACCACAGTGACTGATAATACTTAATTACTAATTAAGATAAAAAAATAGTGAACTAAAATTTCTTATGCAGTAAAAAACCGAATGATATCACACATAGTAGTACTAGTCAGTTTAATATAACAGGTTCACAGCAGAATGCTCCTTGATTTTGGGATCCCACATATATTATACAACGCCCGAAATCCATCCATACATCATTCTCACTTCGCCGTCCCCTCGAAACTTCACACAATGGCTTAGAAACCTCGTATCTTCGTCTCTCCCACCAAAACTCAGCAAAAGAAATTCCCTCCGTCAAGGCATCCTCTGCGATCCCCTCAAAAGGTGCGGCTCGCTAAACTATGCTCTCCTCCGGGATCGTTAATATAGGTAAACATGTTTTCGCTCGGGCGCCGCGCCGAGGAAGCGGACGAAGAAAGACGGCGGAGCAGTCGATTGCGCAAAATCGGCTGGCACGCACACGCGCGCCCTGCTCCTTCCGCTCGCGGGTATCCCGGGCAACACCGCTCGCACTCCGTTCGCGGCACACGTTTTCGCGAGGAATCGATAATACCGCGCCGCGCCGCCTTTGTTTATTATCCGCGCCCACGCAATTTCCTAACCTCTGAACCCGCCGTGCTCCTGACGTCGGATCCGCTGTATGGTCACTTATATCTTCCTTCTCTCTCTGTCGTGCGCTCGGCCACTCCACGTTTTATCGGCTCGCCCGCCCAAGCTTTTAAAAATAAACCGGCTCCTATACTGACTTTTTTTCTTCTTCCTCCCTACTCCCCCTTTTTTTTCGCCTCTCCATCCCGAGCGCGAGTTCGTGCCTCGGCGCAGTGTTCACCTTGAACGTAATACTTACTTCTTTTTTTTCGACCCGGCTTTCGAAGGCTTGAATTTCTTTTTCGAGCCGGCGCGAATTTTACGCTCGAATGTAGGCGCGATGTTAGACACCCATCGGATTTTTATTTTCGATGTAATTGAGAGGTTTTCAATTGATTTCAATGATTCGCTGTTTAAATTTATTATTTTTTTCTCGCTTCGCTCGGGCGCTAATTACGCACTCTTCCGAGAATTAACTTTTACGCACTAGTATCGAAAATAACTATTTAATAATTTTAATAATCGTAGCTTAAATTAGTACGAAATTATTTGGGAGTAAACCAAACTAAACAATCTATTTCGCTCAGTAAATATATTCTTATAGACAGCTAGAATTAGGAATGAAAGAATCGATGATACGCGCTTGTTGGGTGCGTGGCTTATTAGAAATTTTAAAAACTTCGCAGAATGTTTGTAGGAATTGCAAATATCAGAAGCTGGGAACTGAAAGAGTAAAATTTTACTTGTTAAAATATTACATAAAAATTTTATTTAGAATGCGAAAGTAATAAAACACTTTATTAAATATTCTATTATAAAATCTTTTTGCTATGTAGATATTCAATTCGTCGAAATATTCATTTATTCATTTAGAGGATTCATAAAGTAATTATGAGGTTTACGGATTCATTCAGTTACGATAAATTTTTCTGTTTTATCTCTTTTACGTGTTAAAATAAAAAGATTCTTGGAAAGTACTCGTCGCAATAAAAAGAAATCCTTGTTCAGTTTCCTTGCACGAGGCCTGATTATACAAAAGAGGAAAATTACATTTAATTTTACGCGAATTAAGTTCTTACGCGCGAAAGTAATTAACGTTTCTTTTATAGGTATATAGTGTTTACAAATCAATACGTAGAGAGAGTAATTTACAAAGCTTTGACGGAATGTTGCGCTTTTGCAAAAGTCAATTAAGTCAGTATTTATGTAGTAAATATGCCGTGTAATATTTATCCAATACGTGTGAAAATTTACTTAAAAGAAATGAGTGAGTTTATTCATAAATAAAATTTCAATATCACTGAACAAACAAAATTAAAAAATGATACTTAAAATTGTATTTTTTACAGTTAATAGTTTTTACTATATTTATTATATTATTCAGTTTTAATTTACGCGAAATTAAACATTTCATTCATGATTTCAAATATCAAACTTAGTAATTAAAAAATTTCAATGTCATTCATAATTAACTCATCCGCAACGTGCAACCCTTTCAGTTTTCTCATAAATAATTAATGATTTTCAAGCAACTAAAAATACCCCGTCTGTAAATCCATCTCCCTAATCAAGAAGCACGTGCCTCCTCAAAATTCCTCCTCGAAAGAAAAAACGAGGCTCGGGCTCCGTCAAAGGCTCAAAGAGCCGGAGTAAACTGCGAGGGAAAGAAAGAGGAATTGCGCCTGCCAGTATCGGCGCCTCGAGCCTCGGGCGAATGGGAGCAGATTGTCATTCAAGCGGCGAGTCGCCGGCTTACAGCTGACGGGAATCGGCGCTCGCCTCGAGTCCTCGGGGCGACGATATACGCCTTCGGGAGAGTCGCTCGCTCGAATCAATAAGTAAGCAGTCGCTACGCGGCTCCGATACTACACGCGCGCGCGAACGCCACCGTACCCTTGGGCTTGGCCGTCGCGCTGCCAAGGGGTGGCCTTGCCGACCTTGACCCACTCACCCAAATCTCCTCTTCCCCGCATGCACCAATCTCATCTCTCCGGCCCCCTCTACCCTGTCTGCGTCTATCTCGACTCGGGTTTCTTTTTTTCCTTTTTCCTTTAATGTGATTTGTTTGCGGTAATTAGTCGATGAAGGAAAGGCAGCTCTGCAGCTGGTTCAATTTTTAAAGACTTGGTTCTTATGCTGGTGCAGCGATGATACTTGAGATTTTCTGTATTATACTTTTTTGTATGGTAAAAGCTGCAGTGGCTCGTGAACATTGGTCGGTTGCATTGTTTTCAAAAGGAAGGTTTAGTTTTGGATAGTCATTAATGTATTTATATTTATTTTGTATAGTTTGTTTCTTTTTAATCTATCTATAAATTCTGTAATTATGCTTACATTTGTATATTTTATCATGCATGAAATGTGATGTCTATTATCTCGTACTTAGTCAACTTTTAAGTGCAACGATTGGAAAGGATTCCAATTTCTGACGTATCAAATACATCGTTATATAAACCACGTCATATCAACACTCGAGTCAATATTGAAAATCACACGTTATTGTTATTCGCTCTGTGCATAATTGCTGCGGTGGCGCCGAACTCTACGGCCAGAACTGTCAGAAACACTGCAATTTGATACTACTGTATTAGCTTTATGGTGCATTAGTATAAAACGATGCCACTTACACATTATACAAACAGTTTTATTATGGACTCAGAATTATTTTTATGAAATCATCATGTGTATCACGAATACTCATTTTATACTGTTGAAAACTTTAAAAAGTGCAGTTCAATCTAATTTGCAGTTAATTATCATACGACTCTTACGAATCTGTCCATAAGAAACACTGTTAAATTTTCCAACTTCTGCGCTCAAGTGAAATTTCTTCATCTCCTCCGCTGTTATGCAAAAAGCGAGTACCAATTATATGACTACAATGACTGGCCTTGTCTTCTTCATGCACATCTATTACATCTTAGAATTACTTATATGGGTCACCTTGAATTTTCATTCATAAATTTGATAAGAAATGTTTGAAAACTGGCATTGACTCCGAGTAAAAAGTGAGAGGAATTTTCTAGACCTTCAATTTAAAAATCGCAAATTATCTTAGATATTCTGACTTCTGTGATTCGAAAAGGTTAAGTAAACATATAGCAATATCTAAAATCAGCAATAATGGATTTTAGTAAAACTTTTTAAAAATAAAGTCATTGATGTAAGTATTTTCAGGAAAATACAATCAATGCTGTAAACAACGACAAAAGGTCAACAATCTGTAATAAAATCATAACAATTATATACGGTTTATCAACACACATCACATTCTTTAATAAGGTATTTCATTCTATAATATTCTAAAGCTCCAAGCAGAGCTTTCTTAAATCAGCCCACAAAATGCAAAACGCAAATATCCACTTTCTTGCAATGCAAAAGCTTCTAAAACCAGAGCTTAAACGCACCAGTGATTGCTCACGCACAGCAATGTCCTCCTTCTATGGCAAAAAAGGAAAAATTCGCCAGCTGTGCAATTACGTACAATGAAAAAGTTGTTCCCCGGCGCGACTCTCTCGCGTATCTTTTGAATGTATACCGATTCTTATGTAATGCATACTGGTTCAATCTGGCGAGTTTATGTGCCGAGGTCAATTCCCTCTGCACGGAAAAATTTTCCAATCTGTCTTGCGCAAGCGTTCGAACCCTTCGGCAAGATGCACTATAACGGCCCCGAGCATGCGCTTTGCAATCCTGCAGAGGCGCCGGATAAACATTGCCGCCTTCAGATTAGGTAGTAGTAAGTGCTGTAGTCGAGTATCGCGTCGTGAATTCATTTTACGTTGCCAGCTGGAAATTGGAGAGGGGATGCCAGGTGAAACGTTGAAAATTCGTTGAGGTGTGGTTTTCCGGTCGATGATTTTGTTGAATGAAAGTAGTTTTTGTGGTACATTCGTTTAAACTACTCGGTGAGCATGAAAATGTTATGAACAGGTTTTCAAACTATTACCGACAATGTTGGCATAATCATTTATAACGAGTATAAAAATAAGTATAAAATATGCATGTTTTTCTGTCAAATCGTTATTATAACGAAACAAAGTTTTTTTGTTGTAAAAACAACAAAACAACAAAAGTTGAAAAGTGGTTGATTGATACAAAATATTGCTATCACGGTTTGTTTTACCGAATTTATATAGAAAATTAAAAATAAATTGTAAAGTTTAAACATAATCGTAGATGTAAAGTACGTTTTTTATCTTCCACTCAGTACTTAATGGTAGTTTATAACAAGACATCTGTTTCTGATTTATTGTGGCATATGGTCAAATCCCGTTATATTTTGTAACTATAGAAGCAATAAAAATTTTTAATCTTACTGTATTAATCGATGAATTTATTTACTAGAAGAAAAATAGATAACATAAATAAAGATCAATAAATAAATGACATAAAACCTGTGCATTTTGATAAGATACTTCGGTTGAACCGTTTACGCGCGCGTATAATGATTATTCAAATAAACAAGCATAAACTAAATATAGATGGGATGTTTCATCGAAAGCTTTCTTATGAAAATATTTTAACCAGCGATCCATTTATTTACGAAATGCTATTTTTAGATGACAAGCGATATTTGTTCGTGCAACAAAAATTCTGCCGTTTAAAGTTTTTTCACTATACAACACGAAGATCTCACAAAAATTGCCGTCGGTTCTTGATTCATTTATTTTGTTTGCCAGTCAGGGCATCATCATTTTTTTTCTTTTCATGACGAACTCGTTATTCATGTATATTTTGAAAAGGAATATTTAGTATTTTTTTAGCTTACACTTTTAGTTTTTTTGTGTTATAAAAAAAGAGCGCGACTTACTAATAAATATATTAAGTTTTCTTTTCTATTTCTTCTTTTTTAATTTTTCATGCATTTTAGGTGTTTGCATACAGCTTTTCCTTTTTTCTTATCTTACAATGTACATAAATTTAGTCGACTCACAGTTTTTCCAATATTTTTCTTGTGATCTTTCTTTTCATATAGCGTGATACTTTCTCCTTGGACTAGTTGTGAATACGAAGCACGAATTTTTTCTTCAAGTAAAATCTCTTGTATTCAGAGATTTATTGGCTTCCTTTAAAGATTAGAATGACTCGATAACAATACGACCCTTTTTCAGAATAATTATAATTGTTTATCGGACACTGAAATATATATGGATGAGTATCATTTGTGCATCGATTGCAAACATTTTTAATAATAATATGTTCTGTACATTAATTAATTCGGTGGCAGTTCGAAGATTGCTCTTATATAGTCAGCGTGAAAAGTTTTGAAATAAAATTTTTATAATTAGCTAAAACAGCTCCCTTGCTGTTCATGCGTACGCTCAAAATGATAATACTATCATTATCTTTCAAAAGAGTTATCACTTTAAATGTGACTTATATTTTTTCCAAAATATCAAATAAGTAGTATTAAATAAAACTTAAATTATGTATGTCTCTATGAATGTTCAACTAATACGAATATCACAAGAACCAAGATTAACTTTAGATTCGTGACGTTTCAGAAAAAGTGTGCGAGCTCGCCGGTCATTGGACAGTCCCAACAACAAGGAGTTGCGCATCGAGGGCCTGCTGGTCGAGACGGCGGAGAAACTGCATCACGACGATGACGGCACGCCGCAGGTCCTCGCGGAGCGGGCGGCGGTGGTGCGGCTTTTCGGCGTGGGTATAACCAATCGTACCGTCATAGCGTTCACGGACAAGGAGGACAGGCATGGAGCTGTTTGCGACAAGATAAAGTCTAAAGAGTTTCCCGTAAGTGTTCGCGCTAAATCGACTGGGGTGAAATTTCACTCTTAGTTAGTTCGCTGAGAGAGTAAAATTTAACTGCGCGAGTGTCGAATTTCACTATAGTAGATTTAGCGTGTTCGTTTTAGTTGCAATACAACCTTTGTTTAGTCGCTATACTAATTTTTGTAATTTTTTTACTCTGTCCTAGGACTTGATAATAGTTTTGCTACATTTTAAGAAGCTACGATGAAATTTTTACGTCTATAAAAATGACTTTGTACTACAATGGCAGTGCTCACTTAAATTATAATCTTTAAAGAACACAAGTAGCTACAAGTAGTAACAAATTGACCGCAGTTTAGTTAAACAAGCCAATAAAAATTTATTAAGTAGCTCGAGTGCTCGCAAAATGTGTATGATTCAGTCTACTTATCACTAACGCATTCTCGTTTTACACTGTCAAATGGCTTTAAATTGAAATTAATTTTTCAGTGGCATAAAAATTATTTTGTTTATAATTCTCCTAGTAGACGTATTCTTTTGTATACTTAAGAAACTTTGTTTACTGATTCATGAAATTTTACTTATGAACTTATCATGAAATATAGATTTGTCGTTTTACTAATATAAGTATATATATATATAGAAAGAAGGTAGTTATGATTTACGATCGCGTTTTGGAAATATATAGTCATTGCATTTGCGTGCTGAATGATATTAGATACGTACATTAAATGATAGCACGAAGGGAATGTGCAGCCGCCTTCGATAATTAATTATTGTACACCAATGTAAAAAAATGTGAAATACGCTTATGAAACTAAATTAAATAAATCTCCGGATATTTAATACGTTTTACATGTTACGGGTGAGTTAAAAATATTTTAATCGCTAAAAGTACCTATAAATTATCAATAAATTTTTTCTCAATCGACACATTTCCTTCAAAACTGTTATATTAAAACTTTAATTAAATCAATATATAGGCATGTAGATTATTTTTAAACAAGCCCACAAAGTTATTCATATTAAATATAATTATGAAAAATTTATTAAAAAAAATAACTTACCCTATATATTTTAAACAAAAACTAACTGTGTAGATAATAAGTACGTTGAACAAAATACAAAATCGCATTCTAAACAATATAGGCAATGACGTCTCATCGCTTAATTTAATAAATTTTATCAGCAGGATTAATCGATCGGTATACTTAAAGTTTCCTCGTTAATAATTAACCGCAGTGCGTCAAACGATTCAAAGAGAAATTGCGTGAGCCCCCGATTTAATTCTTTATCGGAAGACACTTCAGCCGGTTTTTCCCTACACCTAAAGGTTATCGGCGCGCGCGATAAGTGGCTCGGATTTTGGCATTCACCACTGGCAATAGTTTATATTTTGTTGAACTGCACTGAACTGGCAAAATCGAGTTACTTCCTTTCCGCCGGTTGCTATTTATTTCACCCTAAGCGTCTATAAATACCGCTTCACGAACACTCGAATAGGTTGCAGCGGTGGGAAAGTTTATCCTTCCAGGAAGTCGATGTCTACGTTACGAATTTATTTTTCAATGATGGAAGGAAAATTCCAAGATTTTTTTTCGCGGTACGAAAATGTCTTAATGAAAAAAAGTGAGACTGCAACGAAAATAAAATTAGAAGAGGTTAATTAAACATTTGTAAAAATGTTTTATCCATAACACGAATAGGAAATAAATTAATTAAATCGTGAAAAAGTGCGCGGAAGCTGTTTTAGTTGGTTTTCATTATTCAAAAATTGTTTAGCCATATACATATGCTGCTTTTTATCGTAAACTAAAAAAGTACTCGATGCTGTGCTTTTTGCATACTTTACTAAACTAGTGTGAATTTACAGGTGCGGTCTTCGTCGGTGGTGAAGGATATTACAGCTGTTGCTGATATAGTTCTTCCACTGGGTTCGCCCTTCTACATTTGTGCAAAAGAAATGGACAACGATGAAAATTATGAATTGTTTAGACATCAAGGTCCAGAAAGATACAAAATTGTAAGTTCCTGTTATCTTAAATAGATTATTTAATAATGTCACAAAAAACAATATAAGATTTGTTTCCTTTTCACGTAATAAATTTAATATTTTTCTTTACATTATAAATTTAAAAAATTTGTAGATTACATTATTTTATAACATTTATTTTCTTCCATAAAATTTATAATGTAAACATTTTTATAAACAATATACACGGTTTTAATCATGTTCTTAATCATCGAGCGTTAAAATTGTGTGAGTGTTTTTATGTATTTTCAATGAATACAGAAAAGTATTATTGCATGTGCTGTTAAGTTTGAGAGTGAAATTAACGCGTCAGCAATATTTAATTCTTTTGAACCGTAGTTTTAAAAAGCAGTGCATTCCAAAAACTTTATTTTATTTAAATGATAAATATATGTTTGTTTCAGATACATACTTACCAAAGTATGCTTCCACTGTGGCTCTGCATCGTTATTATAATAACGTGCTTGTCCTTTTCCGCTCTCTTCTCGGGTCTCAATTTGGGCCTCATGTCGATCGACCGGACGGAACTGAAAATCCTCTGCAACACCGGTACAGAGAAAGTAAAGTGACTTTACCATTAGTTCAAATTAGTAGTGCAATTTTTTCTCATCTGTTTTTTTTTATCAATTTATGAAAAATTATTAGCAATACCCAAAAAATATTGCACATATGATTTCATTATTATTTTTTTAAATCCTTACGCGCATTTGTCAGCGAAATAAAATTGTGCGAAATCATAAAGTTGAATCACGTTGTAAACGAGCGTGAAAATTGAAATGTGGGTCAAATAAAAAATCATTTCAGGAGAAACGATACGCCAGAGCGATTCAACCCGTGCGAAACCACGGAAATTATCTACTCTGCTCGATTCTGTTCTCCAACGTGCTCGTCAACTCTATTTTCACTATTATCTTAGAGGAGCTCACGTCCGGTTTCGTTGCTGTGTTCTGCTCGACGCTGGCCATCGTCATCATCGGAGAAATATCACCACAAGTGAGTTTTCCTGGTTTATTACTATTGTCTCTTAAATTTACTGCTTTAATATGCTAAAGAGGAATTAAAGGCAAACTTTTGAAGTAATGAGAAATAATTTAACTTTTATTATTAAAATTGAGTTTGGCAGGTAGATTTTCAAATTATTTGTTGAATAAGGATAAGAATATCCTTTGTTTTCATGAAAAAAGTATAATATTATCATGTTTCAGTTTATTTACAACTGAAAACAATCCACATAAAAATGTAAAGATGTCTTTTATTGTTGAGTCCTGTTATGAAGCAGTTGAATGAAGTATAAAACTTGCCGCGCATTGTAAATATTTTATTATGTCGTGAATGAAATGTAGGTCACAATAGGCTAAAAATCTATTCATGCGTCATCGCCAAATATATTTGGTTGTACGGATATTGAAAACGGTTCCAGGCTCGATATAAAAATGTTCAAATCCACTTTTAATACTAGTAAAAGCTGTAAAGATAAAAATTTTGCGCTGATTCCGTACTAATCCGTCAGACTGAATGATTGCTATCAAACGCTGGAGCAGACAATCTTCAGACAGAAATTAAGATTATCTAAATTAAATTACAAAAATAAAATTACGAAAATGTAAAAAACAAAAGGTCATAAAAGCCGAAATCAATATAAAATTTCTCGCGTGTACACAATAAAAATGCAAATCTCTTTTCAGGCCATATGCAGCAGGCACGGGCTGTGCGTAGGTGCTAAAACAATTTACATAACCAAAATGACAATGTTACTCACGTTCCCGCTCAGTTATCCAATAAGTAAGATACTGGACTTTCTACTTGGCGAGGAGATCGGCAACGTTTACAACCGCGAGCGTCTCAAGGAACTCGTTAAGGTAAGGCCAGTACAAATAAAGAGTTTATCGTTCGTTGCCATTTTTAAAAGGCGCAACCATGCCATCGATGTGTGAATGGAATTCCTTTTTTATCTGGCGAACATAATCTTCAATAATAAATAGTAAGCGGCTTTAGTTACGCATCCGCTCATTAAGTCGATATTTTATAGTGGTGAAATTATTTCCAACATCCGGATATTATTTTTCCCTTCGATTGAACAGTACTACCGTTATATTTTTTAGTGATTAATATCAGTTTAATTCGAATTGAGTATTTTATTGCGTGGCCGTAAAAATTAAATCTTTCGATTGCTGTGTTTCAATCGTAAATTTCGTTATCATTTTATTATTTTTTTTTAATTTTGAAATTATGAAGTAAGATTTAATAAATTACTTTTTGAAAATTGAATTTTTATTAAAGGACAGCCTACATTATGCATAAGTACAGACTTTAAACTTCGAAAATGTAAAAAATTTGCTGCTATAACAATACAATGAATATATTCTTAAAATATACCAAAAAAATTAGCAACGTATAGTAATAGTGTATCTGAAGTGCCATCAACACGAATGAACCACAAATCTTAAAAAATTTAAATTCCAAATGACAAACAAAAAAATATTCGCAGTACCTCCGCGAGAAGAGAAATGCTTACAAAGCCAACAGAAGGCTCGAACGACATCGCGTGCAGCGCAGAAATCGAGCCTCGCGCCGTCGTTAATAATCGGCCATAGAGCGCACGAGAGGAAAAAAGCTCCGAGTATACCCCCGGGCACTCGAAATTAGCCGGCGCGCGCGTGTAATACGCGCGTCGAGCTTCCGATGCTCGGATCGTGACTCAGGCGGGGAGCCGCGGCGCAGTGCCGCGCGCTTATCGGCGCTATCCAGTGATTCTCAAGTTGCCCGCGCGGGACACTCGATGCGCGCGCGCGCGCCGGGGAAAAGGTGACGTCTCGCTTCGCCCGCGCGCAGATAAATGCCTCGCCGGGCCGTGGCTTCGATAAAAGGCCCCGGGCTTTAAATTTCACTCGCGCACCTCGCGCGGATCTGCTCCGCTCGCGCGCAGCGCCGGGGGCGAGTTCGTTAAACTCGATCCGCGCGACCGCCGGAAGGGACGCGGGCTCGCGGATGCATCGCGCAATCGGCGATCTTAATGGCCGCGATGAATTTTCAGATTGTGGTTGAAGGCTATTTTGGACGTTTCGCGGAATGTAGGCGGGTGCATTTTGAACCGAGGGTTTTGAAACCAAGTTTGATTTAGTGAATTTGTACTCGCGCGGAGCAAGTTTCATTCAATAATGAAAAAATGAGAGGTATTAATTTTTTGGAGATAAATGACGCGCGTACTTATCTACTTATCTTTAGAATTTTTGCTTTAGGACAGTTGATTAAAATTTTGAGTGACTTGATTATGCAACTGCACATTGTTAATTGATACATCCATCGATGATAAGATTATAATTTCAAATTATTGATTCCATGGAAAAAATTATTCACGATTGATGAGAGATAAAATTGATACTTTATTGCTTATAGGCAATACATTTTTCACCTTTTTTAATGCAAATAGATATCGTACATCTATTTGCTTACGTATTAGCAACGATTTGAATCGTTTATCTATTTTCATAAGATTTATTACATACATTCATTTTTTAGTGTATGGTTAACTTTAGCAATTTTTAATTATATTTGGACGACAGTATGATTTGATTGATGGAAGAAATGATACTTTTTCCCGTACATGAACGTATACGTACTAAAAATTGATTGAAAATTCCTTTTATTCAAGTCCTTTGCCATAACGTCTTTATATTTCTTTAATAATGAAAAAAAAATTCTCTTTCGCAATTCAAAATAAAAAGTCTTCGTGACTTTTTGTACTTAGAGTTAGTACTCTACAGCTACACGCGCGAGAACCATTATGATGCATATGGAAATTCCAGGCGCAGGCGAATTTGGAATTTCCCTAAAGTGGGGGAACCGAAAGAAATGTAAGTCTTTCAGATCCGGCGCGTGTAACCTTATGCAATATTATTTTCATTCAAGAGTCATGCTTCAGCAGTTGAGCGTTGACAGTATCATCTCGATACCAAGCAACTCTGTAAATATGATAATGTGAAATTCGTCCAAATACACATATTTAATGTTAAATGCTTTCATTTATCGAATAAGCGAACGACTTATACCGTAGAATAAGTGCATACTCACATCCATGAGTTTCACTTATTCACATTTAGACAGAACAGAAATCCTTCGATCAGTCCGCACGTGTTCATCGATAAAGCCCGAACTCTCCGAATCGCGCAGTCCGCGTGCCTCCTTTCTCCGGTCGCCCCAAAGGTAGGACCGGCCGATTGGCGCGCTTTCGCGATAACGGGCCAGCGGGTCCCTGCGAATTCCTCGGCAGTGACGGGCCGGCGCACGAGGACCCGTATACACATCGCGGCGGCTCGACGTCGGCAATTCGGTTTTCGGCGGTTTCAAGTAGTTCGAAACTCATCCAACGCGAGATTATCAGCTTATCTACACCTAGGCGAGTGCAAAATCGGGGGAAGAGATAATCCGCTATCGCGCGCCCGCTGTGCACCTACATGCGCGCGAAATCGCGCCGGCGCGATCTAATCTGATGTTGCGTGCGCGCAAGAGCGGCAGCGACGGAGGACCCGCGTATTTCCGCCTCGGAACGCGGTGCGACCGACTTTTATTGTCATTTTCTGATTCTCGTTTCCGCGTAGAGAGATTTGTGGCGATCGAAGTATATATTGAGGATTAGGGAGTAAAAAAATGCTTTTTGGAAAATGTATGTTTGAACGTATGAATGCGTTATTCCCTTGCGGATGTGTCGTGGATCCGTTTTAAATTTTGCACACAAATTGGATTGAATTATTCAAAGCCCGTGTGAAATTTTCAGGCTATGCATTTTTTCAATTTGTGAATTTTTGAAATGAAATGCATTTTTTCTATGAAATTTGATAAAAATTTGATTACACAATTTTGAATATTATTCTCGAAGATACAGTAGCTAGTTAGTTTCTTACTAAAGTTGAATAATTGAAATGATAACAAGCGCAGTTACCGGAGGCCAGAAGTCTTCCACTTATTATAAGTGTCTGTTAACTTCTTTGAGTGAAATTTCACTTATGCAGCTGTCAGAAGGTCGGACTTGTCTTTTATGTGAAAAACATGTTATAAAATTATTTCAAAGTTTCTTTAAGTAAAAACTTTTGTTTTAGTACTTTTTCGTGGGATTTCTCAAGTGTAGTTTAATTGTATAAGTTAGAAAGGCGTTAAAAGAAACTTGCTGTTTAATTTAATACATTATTTTTTAATTTTAAATTATCTCAATGACATTTAAAAAAACATATTTTATGAACACATAAAATTGTTTTTAAATTCAATAATATTTGAAAGTTAATTTATTTTTCAAATATTAAAAATCAGAACTTTTAAAATATTCCATCACCTTTCACTTCTTTGTCGAGGTTGAGATTGAACAAATTGTCTCGAATCAGGCATTTCTTGTCTTATTATTAAAAATGAAAATTAATTACTGTAGTTAAAATAAGATTCATAAATTTTGATGTTCAGATATCTTGAAGCAGAAAAACGACGCCTACGAAAATAGATAATAAATGTAATGTATTAAAAAAAGTTTGTTAAAAGAACTATTGCCAAAGTTTATGAACCTCCTCTAAACTTCGTAAAACTTTGCTTATATATATGCTGAACAGATCCACGTGTCGAAAATGTACTTGCTTAAAAAGTTCGCTAATCTTCAATAAACTATTCTACCAGAGTATAAAAGTACAATTTAAAATCCTTTATTCGAGTCGGGGTACATTGCGAAGTTTAAGAACTGCGGATATTTCTGTGACTTCGATCGATTCCGTTACGAAGCGAGCCGAAACGAGATGATTATCAATAAAAAAGTAAGTAAATTTTATCGCGTCGTTGCTTGCAGGTAACCACGGGCTACAACGACTTGGAGAAAGACGAAGTCAATATTATCGCAGGTGCATTGGAGCTGCGTAAAAAGACGGTGGCAGACGTGATGACTCGCATCGAGGATGTGTACATGCTTGACTACAACCGAATTTTAGATTTCGAGACTGTGTCCGAAATCATGTCCTCAGGTAAGATTAGTAAAAATAATTTCAATAAAAAATTCAAATAGACGCAAGTACTCGTTCTAAATTACTTTCAGTTTCGTTGAAGAGTTTGCGTTCTTTAATAATGTTTGCAACGATAAAAAACGTCGGAAGGAGATTTAAAAAAAATCAAAATTTTTCAGCGAAGTCATTCATTCATAATTTAAAATGATGTTTACACACGTGCGCAAATATTCTGGAAACTACCCAAAGTGTTTATTTTCGAGCGTGTTCTACTTTTCATAAATGCGAAGACGCGCGCATAAAGATAATCAATTTTTTTAGAAATATTAATATTTGAATGTCGTTAATGTAGGTACCCAAAAAAATTTTAATTAGACTTATCGATTCTTTCAAATTACTTATTGTGCTCCTGTAGGTTGAGTTTTATTATTTGCTACCTTTTTATGACCGAATGAATTCCATATTAATTTATCTACAATATAATTTATCTGTTCTATTTATCTTATCAATGCAAAATTGAAGTCATTCATAAAAGATGATATACTATTTTTATTGTACGGCAAGGTGGGCGCATTGAATAGAAAATTCGCAAAATGAACACGAAGAAAAAATGTCAACTCTTACAAACATGAATAGCTGGACTCTAATAAGAGGAAATATTGTTTACAGGTTTTTCACGAATCCCAGTATACGAAGGCAGCCGTACGAATATCGTAACGATGTTGTACATCAAGGATCTGGCGTTTGTCGATCCGGACGACAATATGCCACTCAAAACACTTTGCCAGTTCTACCAAAATCCTTGCAACTTCGTTTTCGAGGATGTCACTTTGGACATTATGTTCAAACAGTTTAAAGAAGGTACGCATTCATTTTATTTTACTTCTTCACTTCTTGACTTTTGAGATTTTTATCAATATGCCAAGCATTTTTTAACAGACGCGTAAATACAAAAAAATTATTTTCCTTCAATAAAGAATAATGATAAGTAATCATCGTAGCACTCATACTTACACTTCAGAGGAGAATAAACGATCCTCCTACAGTAAATTTCTGAAATTTGTTCAGAATTGAAGATAGCAGTAAAGGAGCAATTGGCGGGTAGTATAAACCGCGTTACAAATAGATTCCCCTTTTGGCCGTCGTAACGCGCAGCACGCGGCAAACACCTAATAATAAGATACTGCTCGGTAAAATGTAGCCGTCGCTATCCTAACAATCGTAATTGGTTTCCTTTATAGCCGTGGGACGCGTAAAACTACCACATAATCGAAACTGGACGGTGAAATAATCGATGCTACCCAATGTCGCGACGGACTATTATCCTGCTGTGCTACGCAACTTTACAATTAGCTTAGTCAACAATAATTTAACAAAGTTACGACGGTATTTAGTTGTGAACAAGAGCTGACAAATTTTGTTGCAGGACAAATACGGCTTTGAAAATTATCGCATTTTAATGACGAGCCTTTTTAAGGTTAAGTTCTTAAGTGTTAAGTCAATTAAAATGAATTGTTATTATTTCCTTTCAAAAAATATTTTCGTATTTGATTAAATTTTATTAGAGCTAATTGAGAAATTGGCTAACATAAAAATAGTAAAATAAATAAATAAAGAAAACCATAATTTATTTTATTTTAATTTCACAATTCATAATGAGCACTTTCAACTTTTTTTTCATTTAGTATATTTACAATTTTGTTCATGTTATTCTGTTTGTACAAAAATTAGTTTGTCTGTTTATAAAAGCAAGGGAATAAATTCTAAGTATTTACTTTACCTAAAAAATAATGGAGGTTTTTTTATTTAACAATGGATCTTTAAAGATTATCAAATTTACGACAGATTGCAGGGCATATTGTGTAAAGAACTTAATGAATTGAAAACACTTTTCATAAATGAATCAATGAATAAAAAGAACATTGAATTTTGCAGGTCACAAAGGGCATATGGCGTTTGTACAGCGAGTGAACAGCGAAGGCGAGGGCGACCCGTTCTACGAAGTCATCGGTCTTGTCACTCTGGAGGACGTCATTGAAGAGCTCATCCAGGCCGAGATTATAGACGAGACGGACGTCTTCAGTAAGTATCATAAAAAAAGAGAGAGAAAGAGAGGAGCGATTATCTGATAAAATCGCGCCGAACTCGGATTTAGGCAAACACGCGCTATCTCGGATTAATTGGAGCCGAACTCATCCACAACTTTTTTTCCTCTTTTTCTTTACGTGCAGCCGACAATAGGAGCAAGCGAAAGCGCCAGGCACGCTCCAAGGTGCCCGACTTCACGGTCTTCGCCGAGAAAAAGGAGAACCAGCGCATTCACATCTCGCCTCAGTTGACCCTCGCAATGTTCCAGTACTTATCGACCAGTGAGTTTGTTTCTTTTTATTTGTCTGTGGTGAATGTTTTTAGGAGACTCGGTGTGAAAGTGAAAGAAAAAGAACATGAAAGGTTTTTCTGCTTTTTATCAGATTTGAGTTTTGTTTATTTTTTTTTAATTATCTCTTCATAAGCATCGTAAACAAAGATATGAAAGTTTCCATCTACTAATTCGGATGATTTATTTTGACACCTTCATTCTTTACAAAGGAATTTTTCAAGCTTAATTCTTTGATTTGTAAAAGTATTGTGTATTGTGCTTTCTTGATTTATTCAGGAACATTTATAAGATTGTATAATAACTTATAAATTAATAATTAATTAAATTATTTGCATTATTAATACTAGAATTTCTAATAAATTTGATTTTAAAAATAATTTTTTTTATAGGCGTCGAGGCATTTAAATCGGATTCGATATCGGAGCCGATCCTGCGTCGTCTACTGAAGCAAGATATAATCTACCACATAAAGGTGAAGTCGCGGGAAAAGGCACGGAACGACCCGATGGCCGTAATTTATCAGCAGGGCAAGGCTGTCGACTACTTCGTTTTGATTCTCGAGGGACGCGTCGAGGTCACAGTGGGCAAGGAAAATCTCATGTTTGAGAGCGGACCCTTTACTTATTTTGGCACACAAGCTCTTACGGCTAATATAGGCATAGGTCAGAATTTTTTAAATTTTTATTCAGTACTCATTAAGTTGAAAATGACGTTTTATTGCGAAAACCTAATCGAAGACAATCTCTGTTAACGTTGGTAGTGTGAAAAACACGTTTGAATGAATTTTTTTTAGAATCGTTGACTAATATTGATTATTAAACAGCTGCCGCAGCAGAATCACCGACTAGCGCGAATCCCCAAACACTTGGCAGTATCCAGTCGGTGAACTTGGACGCGATATTGCGTCACACCTTCGTGCCGGACTACTCGGTGCGCGCCGTCACGGAGGTGTTCTACGTCAAAATCAAGCGTTCGCTTTACCTGGCCGCGAAACGCGCCACCCTCCTTGAGCGCAGCCAGAAGGACTCCGGTAGCCAGGACCAGTTCGACGACGAGGTGGAAAAAGTACGATCGAATTTACTTAGCATTTTAAAAATAATATGAACGTTAATAATTTATTTAAACAATTTTGTTTTTAGTTGCTTCACTCTTTGGATGAAGACGATCGAAGTGTTCCAGAATCTCCAATTCTACCTAAGGATAAAGATATCAACGAAATTAGAAAAGATAGTGGTCCTCAACCGTCGCCTATGCGCCATTCATCATTACCAGCAGTCGCTGTTATACCAGTTAGCGCTAGTCCCAACACTAATTCAAGATTCAATTCGAAAAACGGGCCAAATGGACAATTGAAAAATTCACCCACTAAGGTTTCTACAATAATTATTAAAGTTAGAATTAGAATTTTAGATTTAAATTATCTATCGAAATCTACTGAAACAAGTTAATTTGGACAACGATCTAATAATTAATCAAACGAAGCTAATTAAACGCATCCGCTTAAATTTCGCAAATCTCTACTCAAATATAGAAAATATCCGCCCATTATAAATATCCGGGATTCTATATTAAAATCCTAAATTTATGCGTGTTTTAGACGCAGGGCTCGTCGAGTCCGACGGACCGCCAGCCGAAGCTCGACTTGGACGCAGAGATTCTGGCGCGACAGACGGAGGCGGCGCGACTGCTGGCGGCCAACAGCAAAAGGTCATCCGATGACGAGGAGAGGACGATTCTACTGAACAAGCAGGACGGCTCCTCTTAACACAAGCAGAACGGCCGGCGGAGCACCGTTGCGTCGGCGCAGGCCGAGTTCAAGGAGTTGCGCAACGAAGGACAAGAGGCGTCCGCGTGACGACGCCCCCCGCGCGACGGTTAGGCCGCTGGGGCTTGGTACTTAACGAATCACCTAGATCTAAGTCGTGTACAATGGACACTCAGGCTCGTAGCTGGACCCGAGCCTCATTCATTTTCGTTCGCAAGCCTCGTATGCTCTCACGCCTGGCGGTGCTCCATTCCTGGCTTATCGACGCTTCGATTTTCGATATTTCGTTTATATGTCATTATTTTCGTGTGATTCTTTGTACGTTTTTTTTTAAACCTATGTATAAAGTTTGCCTTTTTTGTCTGCTTTACTGACTTTTTTGGTGTTATTGTATATACATCTCTAAAAACATATGAATGAAAAAGTTTTATTTATATTGTGTAATATACTATAGTTTACTTTTTGCAAAATATTTATTGAGATTGACTGTTAAATAATTATTAGTATGGGAAATCGAAGCGCTGTTGAGTGGCAAATATATTTTGATCATTTTACTGTGATATCATATTTTAACAAACATTTGATAATTTTGTAAAAGGTCACTTTTTATTACAAAGCTTATCACGTCGTCGCTTGAGCAATATTTTATACTTAGTTTTCCATCGTAGTTTTAATCATTTTTTCTACGTATCTTGTACGACTCAATGTTGTTTAATTGAACATATTTAAACCAACAAATAAATGCATTTATTAACTTTATTTATAAATAGTAATTTTCTGTCGAACAGTAAATACCACGTGACTTAACAAAATGCATGTCGTTATTGTCGGATTCTTTATCAATTTATATCCACTTTTTTACATTGTATCGTTATTTAAACTTAATTAAATACTGATTTTTTAAAAGATTGTTAATAAAATCATTAAAAAGTAAAACAAAAAATTTTTGGTTTCTGGAAAAACCAATTATTTAAATAAATATGAAAATTAGTCGTTGGTATAGGGTATTTATAAGAGAAAGTAATAGGCAAGCGTGTGCTGCAAAATCGTTTGTTCAAATATGATATTACCGGGCATGGGCATTCGAAGCTCAGCGGACGGTGCGAGATAACGTGCGCGCGGCGATACGAAGCTGTACCCCCTACCACCCGTATTTTTCGCAACAATAATTGTTATTACGTCTATTGAGATTACTTCCACTCAGGGACAGGATTTATATGCCAAATTCACACTGCGGCGTTTTTTCGCGCGTCCAAACCAGACTGATTTACTTGTTTTCACTCCCCGCTACCGGTTTCGCCGCGCCTTTCGACCACTAGTCGCTCTAAATTTCTCAGAGAGGATGTTTTGCTCCTTAATGCAAGGAGGTTTCTCTTATTCCATCTTGGAATTGATAAGCTACATTAAGATACTCAAATTTTTTAGTGAGATTGATAAATCGATTATTATCTTTGTTCGAAGAGTTTGAAAATGAATTTTGTTTTGTTTCATTTGTAATGAAACGTGTCACTTAGATTAAGTGGAGGCGTACAGATTACTCTTCGAAAAAGGGGGAAATTCGCTTTAAGAAATTTAGAGAAAGTAGGCAGTTTGCGTTTGAGAGTTTTGGGTTATATTGGGTAAAAGACGCGATTATTCATTGCAAAGGACTGCCGTTTTTACTTTATAGACACTTTTGTTCAGTATTCCCGCATACGTGTTTAATCATCATCATCGACTTATCCCTTCGCGATCGCATCTCATCGTGTGCACAGTGAAAACGTACTGTTCGAAATTTGGAAAAGTGATCGTTTGTTATTGTACCAGTGAAGTTTAAGCATGTTGTTAATTCTTTTTTATATGTAGGCGGGATAGAGTAGAACTAAACGGTTGATCAAATTAAATTGATATTTGGCGAAGCTAAAGACTGTCAAACTGTAAATCACTTTAAAAAATCATTTATGTTACATTACTATGTTCAGAACAAGTAAAAATATTTCTTAATGTATATATTGCAGATTATACATAACCGGCAAGTAGAAATTTTGTTCTGAACTGTAATTTCATAAGTGATTTTTCATAGTGCCGATGATAAATAACCCTGTGCTAATAATAGTTCTTATAAATCCTTCTATAATTAGATTTTTTTCAAGCTTATTCAGAATAAAAATATGAATATTTTTAGTACGTAAATAAATAATAATTTATTACTGTATATAAAATGCTTCGTTTGTCATCTAATTATTTCTCCTTACATTTAATTTAAAATTTTAATGATAAGGGTGAGTTTAATAAAACGCCAAATTAATTTTATAGTGAACGTAGACCCGCAATGATTCGCATCGGTCACTTTTTCCAAACGTAGAGCTCCTAATCGCAGTCGGCTTGTTAAGTTGGGTACAGCTTTTCGAATTGAGCGTAAAAAATATATCTGGAATCGGTCAATCGACGGTAACGGCTTTTTTTCTTACGTTTTTCATGGCTGAACCGAGTGACCGACTCCTGCATAGTGGAAGTAGCGCCATACTTTAGGAAACTTATAGTATACCTGTAATAATCATTCAAAGCATTTTCAAAGTGTTAAAAGCGCGAGAGGCCGAGATTTAGTTTAGAGATGGTTGATTAGCAGAGCATTAAAAAAATGTGTGTGAAAAGTATATGTTTCGTTTTTATTGTTGTAGCAGTCTTTTTTGTTGTATGCGCCGTTCTTTTTTTTTTGTACATCGCGTTCATCGATTTGATAATTGTCTTTTGTACTCTCGAAGTGTGCGGCCTGGACATTGGCAAATCAGTTAACTGTAGCTTTTTAATGAATTTTCTCGTTTTTCACTCATTTGTCCAACGAACAAAGTTTAAAGTTTTCATTGATGGATGTGAAGCCCCGTGAGGAAAATTTTGCAAAAATCATCAGAATCGAATAACTTTCTACAAGATTTTCGCACGAATATAAAAATTTTCGAGTTCTTTAATTCTCGCGAATCAAAAACTTGTAGAAATTTTTTAATAATTTAAACGTCAATTTCAGCAAACAATGGGCAATTTTTTCCTTACAGGGATACATCGCCCTAATCTTTCGTTTGTGATTATTTGATGCACTGTACTCGTGTTATTCTCCTTCGTCCGATCATCTTGCATATCGATTATAACTTGAGCGTCATTCAATCGAACGAAAACATGCAGTCGCCAACAATTTTTATACCGAATTGTACAAGTACATGCGAAGATAATTTTTGTACTCATACGAGGCGGGGCAAGTTGATGTTTTTTGTTTAAGAGACGCCGTTCACCAGCCGAAAGAGTGTTTTTTTTTTCATCATTCGAAATTAGTGCCTTACAATGTTAAAAGTAACAGGATGCGAAATAGTAGAGTTCATTACATTGCGCAGATTTTTTAAAGGTAAACGGCGCCTTGCTACGTCTGAGCGAAGCGAGCGGTAATTCACTTTGTACGTATTTCTTTTTCATCGCCGATTTTCGTTCCAAATCGGATCGGTTTTCAGAGTCACATCGAACAAAATTATTGCAGTCGCGTTGAGAGATCTGCACGTCTTAGTACTTGAAAACAAATCTACTGCTTCGTATACACTTCGTAATATATGTAAAAATATAATTATTGTTAATTATATTTAATTATTATTACAATGTATTGGATTAAAAAAATCTCGAAGAGAAAATTCGAGTGTTATTTAAAATAGATTTACTACTTAATTATTATTATTTTTGTAGATGAAAAAAATATTCAATTTTTGATGAATTGATATAATAAAGCATAATTAGACGTTAAGGGGAAGACGTACTTCTATACCTTGTTCTCGTTTATCGTAAAATTATGAATTCTCGTTTTTCATTAAATTTTTTTTAGTTATTTTATAAGTTTAGCAGCATATATTATGCAAATTTAAAAATATAGTCATTTTAACAACCGTTGAATAATTGCAACGACGTTTACGGCGTCCCCTTAAGCAACAAATTTGAATTCTATAAACAAACTTTGATTAATTAACAAATGAAAATAAAATTTATTCCTATAATTACTATATGAATTTTTTAACGCAACACATTTACTCAAAAATATTATCCAGAATACTGTTATTATAGCTAAGCTATAAATAATAGTTTTGCATAAGTACTTAGAAGTGCTGATCCCTAATGGAAGATCTAGACATTAGGTAGATTTAATGCGAGGAAAAAAGCAGTAATGTATAAAGAGAGAATATTTTTTACATGTGCGTATATGCGATTAGGGAGGATACAAAGCATGTAAACTTTACGAGTGATAACCTTTTTAATACTAACATATCTCTGATTCCAATGAAAATGAAGTTCTTTAGTTATTATCCTAGCCAAGCGGAAGGTAGAATATTATTTAATGTTAAAAAAACTCATAAATTATACAAATAAATTTGTGAAAAATTCTTTGTTACTTTTTACTAATATGTAGAAAGTAAATTTATATTTTGAAATTTACGAAATTAATGTAATGATTTAAATTACTTTTCACTTTTAAATGAAATAAATATATATTGTGCACTTTAGTACAAGAGGTTTAGAATAATTAAAAGACTAGTTTCTCTCGGAACATCATTGGTTGCAGAACCCCATCTGGAATTTGCGGATGTATTGGCGCCCCGATGTGTTGGTTACAGCAATAACTGCGTTAGTTAACGTCTTCCGTATTCGAACCCAGACAGCTGTCTAAGAAATGAGAGTGGCGCTGTTGTTGCCTTTCGTGGTTCATTTCTCGTCTCTTCTTTTGTAATGCTGGATCTAATTTTCTGAAATAAATGAACGAACAAAAATTGTTACTTATTATAGCTTTTATTGGTTATAAAATAAAGTATGATAACTTTTACATTGTTATAAAGATGAAAAGCAAACATACACTGGTGTAGATTTAGATGGGATGTTGTGATACACGATACCATTTAAAAAAATTGTCAACTATTAATAAAATTAATAAAAGTTAGAATTTAATAAAAACTAAAAAGTTGTAAAATTCAAATTTACCTATAACGTGGCAACTTGAACTCAAAATCATAATATAAAAGACTTGCATGCCTAAGAATGTTTGGAATAACACGTGTATATTTATTATCAAGTTTTAGTTCTGAATTATTTAGCAGTCATTGAATAAAAAATAATTTCATAGTCACTTTAACTCGCAGTAGAGTCTATTTTAGTAAGTGTCTTTTTTCGGAAAAGTTACAAGAATTTTAGTGGACATACTACTTACAACGCTTATTTATACTACTTTTTTTCATGTGTATTAAAATCTTGCAACAAATTACTATTCTCGCAATACTTATGAAAGAGGGAAAATCACTTCATTGAAACGTAAAATTATTCTAGGGATAGAAATCTCGGATAATGCGCGTGCCTGAATTTAATTATATACTTTCCATAAAAAATATATGCAAAGTACGTAAATAGGTTCCGATACATTAACAGAGTATTCTACTCTTTTAAAAAAATAATTAAGCCATTTTTTAAACTTTTTTTTGATTATTTCGACTTACTCTATTTTTTATTCGAATTAAAAAAATTTCTTCATTCGCATAATCAACGAATGAGATCTAATTATAGATACATAAAAGCTTATGTAGAAAATTAAATAACTAATATAAAATCCTTGTAAAACCATTGTATTTCATTACTTTAAACGTCAGACGTATTTTCATTTCTCTTTTAACTTGACTCGGAAGAGTCAAATATGATAACACGCGAGCGGCTGAAGCGGCCGCGCATAAATTGTCCGGGGCCGCGGTTCTGAAGTGCCGGCGTTTCTGCTCAGTTAGCCGATTAGACGGCTCGAAACGCGTCGCCCCGACGAGCTCGCACGCGTAATTGAACAATTGGCCTCCTCCCTCGCTCCCTGTTCTTTTTGCGCAGCTTTCTTCGCCGCTCGGCGAGCTCGGTTTTTTCTTCCATCGTCGATTTTTCACCGAGTCTCAGCTTTTAGACTCATAAGATGCGTTATTCTTCTTCGTTATGAAGCATTTCTACTGGGATCGGTCGTGATTTGTCACGAAATTTAGTGCGTTAATTTTTAGATTGATGCATTTTGATTGTTAGTTGTTAGGTGAAGTATAAGGTCAAATGCAAGTTATAACTTTTAAATCGATGAAGTTACCGTAAGAATTGAAGAATCGCGGATACTAGAATTATTTGTGAACTTATTTAGGATAGATAGCAATCAGAAGAGTAAACACATTATTTATGTATTAAACTTATGTTAATATTTATTTTTTATTTTTTTTAATTTATACATTTTAACTTTTTTTTATAGACGGACTGTTAAGTGTTAGATTGATATGTTCAATATAAAAAATTAAATAAATTTAATAACGATTTATCATTTTTATGAAATTTATCGTAAACAAGTTAAATTATAATTCATTTTTTCTTAAAAAAAATAAAAAGTATGTAGATATACTTTTCAGTTATAAGATATTTTGCAATGTTTTCACAATTGTTCATATATTTAGGTAAGAGTAGTGCATTAAGTAATAAAACAACACGATGATTTAAGCCAATCTTAATTCAAGGGCAAAATAAATTCCTCTAAAGTGACTGTTGAAAGCAGCTACAAGTAGACAACCTTTTTACCAATAAAAATATGTTTCACATTTTTAGAGATTCTTATTACCATAAATAAAAGGTTTTAAGTATATTTTAAAATAATTATTATGTCGCCCGCGTATTCAACGTATTGTGATGGCTTAAAATAGTATATTTAACAAAGACGACGAATATAATAACTTTTAATTACTTTCACTCGCATGAGTCAATTAATTAAATTGACGAGTTTCATCTGATGATAGGATAATTGTTTGCATTTCATGCTTCTGCATTTAAGCCGGGCGTTTATGTCGAATATCTTTTCTTGCATTAAGATGGTAATTATTCTTTGTATATGATAATTAATTCTATTAATAATCAGAAAAAATAGACTAAAAATAAATATGAATATTTTACTAATTAATAAAAAAAATTTCTAAAAAAGATTTCAATCCGTTTTTTTATAATTTTATTTAACGTAGTAAGTTTTATCTCAAAATTATAGAAAATCTGATAGAAATCTTTTTTAGAAATAAAAGAAATAGTAAAATAAAATTTAGTATGACGCTAACAATTGAATCTGTTTTATGTAATTTTACAAATACTTTTGACACACTATTAGTAAATACAGTATATTATCTTTATACGGAATTTTGTATTTCTATTTAATTTCTTTTATTTTTTAATGAATATAATTGATTTAATCATTTTTCTCTTTAAAACCCATGAAATTCCTTATTGCAAGTTTCAAGATATATCGAAACTGGAAAATCTTTACGTGTGTTTACAGGGTGCAACTCGCAGAAGCACCCGTTCGCACAAAAACCGTACAAAGTTAAATAAAGTAATTGCAGCAACGCCCGGCCCCGGAGAGAAAAAAATCGCAGGAAAACATCGAAGAGCACCTTGTAGAAAAGCGCACGGAATCGTCAAAAGGATTAATCAGCGATCGCCGAGTCCCGTATACACAAGCCGAATCGAGGAATCCTTTATCCGCGAAGCAAAGGCCTCGAGGAAACTTTATCGACGGTAATCGGATTTCGACGTCGCGATCCTCGCGCAAAAGTTAAAAGCATCGCTGCGCCGCCGCCCGCTCCCGGCTGGGCGAAAAAAGAGGCGCGCCCCCGAAGAAGAAATTCATTACGGGGAGGCGTGGATGCATCGCATTACCTGCTTCGCGCACCCGAGACGCGGATCAGTAAGTATTCGCGCGAAGCTGCTTTCGCGGGGGTCGTACACCGTTTTTCGCGCTTGTTTTTTCTTCTTGACGACGGGGGTTTTGATCGATAGTGCTTTCTTTGTTGGAGTTTCCTTGTTAGCCATAATTTCGCGTGGTAGTGTGAGTGACTTTTAAAATGGATGTTTGGAAAGATGATGGGAGAAATAATTGAGCGAAGTATTATTCTGTTCTTTGTGGGACAAATCTTACGCAACACTTCCTACGAAGACTAGCAGTTCTAGAGAAAAGCTCTGTTTTAGTTTGTCATTTTTGAAGCACTTGAGTAAAGTAAACTCTTCCAGTACCTGATAAACTTTGATACCTCGAGTTTTTCAGTCCCTAGCAAAATTTATTTTACTCTGGTACTCTGAAAACACAAATTTGAAATAGACCTTTTTGACATGTGCTAGTCTTCGTAGAAAGCGAAGATAAAATTCGACAACATAAAACCTCAAAAATTTTGTTGGATTTTATAAGCAAATATTTAGCAAAATACTGATAATTGATAATTAATTTTGTCCAATTACGAGTATATGTATTTATTTTTCTATTAAAAATTAAAAATTTTTCGTTCCGTTAAACAGTAGTTAAGCAGTACAATAGGATAGCTGTGTATTAAAAAATAAAATTAAAACAATGTTCAAATAGCAATATTTTAAAAAGTAAATTAAAATACCATGTCCAGTATCATATTCATTGTTTTTGTCCGAGAGTCAAGACTACTATGTAACAAAGAGAGGTTGAAGACCTCTTTCTGAATTAAAAATACTTTGATTAGATTAAAATATTGTCATCAAATTGACTCGTGTTTCAAGATTTATTTAAATACACATTTCACAAAGTACATATTGTTACTAAACGTCAATTGAGTGTTTAAAATATAAGTTAATGAGAAGTGAATTTTTTTTAATTTGAAACTGGTACAAATGTATGCTTGAATTGAATCTACATGTTATAATAGCATAGAGAACAATGATAGATAGTGCATGCGAGTCGCTATTCAGTAGTCAATGCATAGCACGGTTCCGATAGATGAATATTTTCGAAAGTACGTAATTCCATCTAAAACAATTCAATCAATAAATTTTGTCATATCTTCCTAAAAAAACTAAAAATATTCTCAAAAGAAATTTCAAAAATGAAATGAATATGGAAATGTTATGTTATCATAATTAGTCAATTATGAATAATAGAATTTTTAAATTTTATTTTGTATGGGCAATAATTAAAACTGCGATAAAAATATACCAATCCTCCACTGTATGTATTCTGCGCATTTAAGAGGAACACAATTGTCCTTAACATATACCTATAAAAGTAGTAAGTGAGTCTTACCACACTCGGACGTATCTACTTTCATTTGAAAGTACTTTTTTACAGTTTCTTCGAAAGTCGAGCGCATACTCGCTCGAGTCTTTCCATGTCTTCAACTCAAATGTTCAATATTTTTATTGCATTCAAAAATACAAAAATAATATAAATTGTTATATTAAATCAATAACTTTGCGGTGCCTCTGTGCACATCTAAAATATTAGCTTTTCTGCTGTATAAGTTTGAAAATTTCCAATGCCATTTGAATGTTCATAGTGGGTCGCTGTGAAAGCAAACAAGCCGATGGGAATATACTTTTGCATCCGCCAAATTGACAGTCGTTGAGATTTATTTAAATTCAAAAAAATATTTGATTGAATTACTAAAAAATATTGCGAGGAAAATATTCCTTTTACATTAAAGGCTGTAATTTTTCATGTGAAATTTGAAAAATGTTTTTAAAAAGTTTTTATGAAATCCAACTGGAATTGAACTTTATTCCAGTGTGTAATTGAACTTTATTGTCATTTTTTTAAATATTCATCAATTAATAATTAAAATTGAAAATTTTTTATATTTGTAACGTAGATACGAAATGTTGGCTAGAACTTTTACAAAATATAAATGATAAACAACAAAATAATCATTTTTATTTCTAAAGTAAAATATGATTAGAAGAGACTAGGGTAAAGTGGGACAAATGATGTAATGAATGAGCAACGAATAAAGGGCCATCCTCTGACTTTGATCACATCAACCATACTTTCATGCATGTTTAGGGAATTGTAAATTAGCTTTAGGTCACGCGACAGCATTACACGCTGCTAATTTATTGCAACACCTACCCCCACTGTACCCGACTATCCCCTAAATGTAAATTATTACTCGTTAGAATATACTTAATCTTCTAATGCGAAAAAATGAAAAATCCGAAAAATCAGTGCATTCATAACGAAACATACCTCTATTTCAAATTAGAAAAAATTGAGCCACGATAAACGAATTGGCTCAGTTTTCACTCTTCCACATTATCAGAGTAAACATCTCAATCAAAACGATTACCTTTATTAACTTTCTATTTCACTATCGAACCTCTAATCCAACATAACTTTAACACAATAATTTTTCAGTCTTATTTTCAAAATATTCACCCACCGACATCCAATCTGCATAAAAAGCTGCCACCTCACTCAGAATCTCAGGTTTTTCCAATTCCGCAATAAACGCGCGAGTTTTCCCAGTTTTAATAAATCCCGAGGGCAGCAAGACCCTCGCCGCGAAGAAAAAAACGGGTACAACAATCCCCAAGGCGGTACGCGGGCCGATCGGAGTCTGCGCGCGGCGGAGGCGCGCCGTTCGCGCGCGAAATTCCCGGCCGAGCGCTCGGCGACGGCCCCCGCCGCCAGTGTCGTGCAGGCGCTCGCCGGGACGCGTCCGTCGAGCCGAGCCCCGCGGACCGCCGCCTGTCGTACCCTACACTCCCTTGGCCGCGCGCTGACCTCGCGGACGGCGCGCCGGAGTTTTCGTGCGCTCGGGAAAGCGGAACTGTGAGATCGGGAGGGCGATTATTGGTCCTTTCGTCAGCTGCGAGGACCGTTGATCTGCGGAGGGATTAGTGAAGTTTCGACGGGGCTGTTTGACGTCTTCGCTGGAGAAAAGCTTTTTAAGAGGTGCTTTTTTAACTTCTTTTTATTCATTGAGTTTTGGTTGGTAGGTTGGGCATTCGGCGCTGTTTTGTGGATGTATAATGAATAATTTTTTTTTTTAGTTTGTAGATTGTTTAAATTGAGTTAATTGATGAGCGCCTTGAAATTAAATAATTTTGTCATGAATAAAATAATAAATTCGAGGGGAGTCATTACTTTTTCTGAGAGAATTAAAATTTTAAGAAAAATATAGAAATAGGGGAAATAAATTTAAAATATTGAAATGCAAGGTTTGACTGTGTTCGGTAAAACAAGTAGTGATAGTCACTAAAGTTTTATGACATACTGTTAAATCTTTCAATGCTTCACAATATGGAATTGGATAGTGAAAAGAAATTTTATTTTAAAGTAATAAAACATTCATGGTTTAGTCCTATTCATCTAAAAAACTACCTAATGATTTATTTCGCAACATTTTACATAAAAATATATACATATCAATTTGTTATAAAAATATACTTATACTCATGAAAGATATCTTCATATTTTAGATTTTTACTGTATTACATTGTAAATATTTTTCATCGTTAGCATTAAATTAGCATTATTTTATGCGTAAATATTAAAATTTACACATATCCATATTTTTCCAATAAATTCTCTCAGCAATAAAAACGAATATTTTGTACATATAAATGCTACGTATTGCATTTACGCACGAATAAGCACGATCCGATAAAATTGTTCTTTGTTTAAATTTTACTAACATTTTAAAGGAAAATGTCATTTTTATAATACGAAATACATCAAAAGAAACCTCATTTGAATAAAAATTCCGTTTTTAATTTTTCTTACGCATTGCTTTTAGTTGTAATTAAGAAATATAAAAATGACTGCATTTTTCTCATACCGCGCGCAAGACATGTGTCATATTAAACTGTCACGCAGTTTTCATTACGCTACTTCAAAATAAAATAGAGAATGAAAACAAAAATTTAATTAAAAACATGCATTAGAATCCACGTTCTGCAAAGAAATGCTTTTGAATCTCGCGGAGAACATCAAATGACTTTGTCATTACGGGATGTAATATTACTTGTCTCGCATCTTACATTTAAAAATTGTCGTAGACTTTTAATAAAAATAAAAGTCAAAATAAAAGTAATATCCCATTTCTCATCTTTTTCTCATTACCTTAATTTAACAGATTTTTGTGGCATACGAAAAGAATTTATAATTTGACGCAATTTCAATTATTAAAAAATTACAGTTTGTTATAAAATAATGGATCTTTTAGGCAAAGTAAAAACAATCTTTGAGTTAACCGTTTTATTTCGTACTCCTAATTGCTAATTATTTTCAAAACTAGTTAATTTCACTGCATTAACTATTTTTTTGAATGAAAATTAGTTTAATTAGCGTAAACTAACAGAAGGAAGCTGGAGTCACGTTACGCGCTGCTCCTTGAAATGTGTGTTCAACAATTATGGAAATATCTACTACTGGAAATACGGAGAAATGCGCGTTTATGAGCTTAATAGTTTTTAATGAAGCTGAAAGCTCGTTGATAAATTGGCGACGACTCAGACGGCAAACCCAGACTCTGCTGATATATATAACACTTTAATTCGATGCTTGTTAAACGGTCAACTATTTATTGTTTAGACAAAAAATAAATCTACGTATGCAGCTTCCCAGAATAAGAACCTCACTTCACTTTTTATCTAAATTGAGATAATCGTAGGACGCGATTATTTTCACTTGGCACAAGGTAGACTAAAAGGTTGCCAAAAAAGGCCAGAGTATAAATAAGAAAAAAGGTATTGTTTCCAATGAAGGAACATAACTGCATGCTTGTATCTGCAAAAATGATGGTTTTCCGGACAAAGGATCACTTAAAGTGAAAATCTCAAGTATCTCGAATACACAAAAAACGTGTCACACTCTTTTACTAGGTAATTACAGGATGTATTATTAGTATTTAAACATTAGCCAACATGCAGAATAATTAAAATTTTGAAATTTTTCCAGTAAGTAAAATCGCCTATAAGCAGAAAAGTTGAAATGCAATGAAGGATATAGCCTTTGTTATAGGTACATTCTATCTGCATTTAGTATATGTGAAAATGATTGACATTTAGTTAAATATTCATGAGGTTTTCAGCGATAATCAACTATAATTCATTAGGTGCGGTGAAATTCGGTGAAATACTAATTATACCGAATTTCCGCGACAGTTTACGCTGATTCTAATTAAGAATCTAACGCTTATAAACATTAAACATTATTCATTATATTCTATAACAGCAAATGTTATTTACTGTATATACAAAATGAAAGTTTAAAAATTTTAGTTAAACTTGATTTGAATGTAGGTACAATGTGCAGACATTTCCTACAGTTATAATTAAATGATTGGGTTCAATCAAACCTAGTTCATCAGTCTATTCCGATTGATCAATCTTTATATTCTAACATTCTACTTATCCAATGTGTACAAAAGCATACAAACGTAAAGATATACGCATAATAATTATGATTTAGCTATTACAAAATTTGTTTTTTCTCTTTAATATCTAAAAAAAATTGTGTCTATACTCTTGTTTTTTTAAGCTAAAATTGTATTACCCAGTTTTATAAACAAATAAAAATAAAAATATAATCGTCATTTATATCAGAAAAATAATGCCCAATTTGCATTCAATTAATTTCAAGCGTAAAACTTACGTTTAGCATCGATCGCGCAGTCGACTGCGCGCGACAACTAAGACCAAGCAATAAAAAGCAACTAATTCCGTCGAAATTCTCGAATTTAATGCGCTGCTTGACGGCGGCAAGTTAGCACCGCAAATTAATCCAACATTCGAATGTACAACTTGATGAACTTGTTAGGAGCGACGGACCTCGAAATCCGTGGCGCCGCGCGGCCACCCCCGCACCCACGCGGGGAGTCCTCCGGTGCGCGAGTTCGACCGCACGCGGCGAAGGCGGCTGTCGGGTACTTTTAACGACCGGCCCGCAAAACTTTTCAGACTAATTATATACGTTTCTCGGCCGGAGCGCGAGGCCGTTAAAATTTTAACGCGTAGTCTACCTTTTTCTTTTTCCGTCGCTACAGCGGCTTTCTTCATTAAACGAGCATTTGGACTTATTTGCGATCGAGCCGTAGGGCTACCGAAGGCGGAATGCGGCTATTAAAGCGCGCGTTTCAAGGGAGTCGATGGTCTTCGAGGACGCGTTTTATGAAACGCGGGGCTCGTTTGAAGCCGAGGGGGCGAGAAGCCTGCGGTGGGTAGACGGCCGTAGCTTCGGCGGATGAGTAGTTTTCCCGGAAAAATTACTCGTTTAGCGCGGATTGAGATTTTAATGCTTCTAAATATAACTCGAATTTGTTACACGGATGAGGCTGCTATCAATGTGTATTGTTTTGTAAATTGTCAGTCTGAATCACCGTGAGAACTTTGAATTGATTACCTTCGTTTTTATCCTTTGTTTGCTTCTAATTCATAAGGATCTTTATCATCAGCTCCTAAAAAGTGGAGATTACATTATACTTAACGATGAAATTTCACGAGGGAGTACTTCGCAGTAATATTTGAAACAATTTTATAAGGATGTAATTTATTAAAATTGAGTACACGAGCACGATAAAAATAATCATCCCTTTTAATTATACAATACATCAGTCCCACGCACCTAATCAATTTTTCGGTAGGCCAGCAATTATTTGATTAAAATTTACGCGTTTGTCAATTACGCCGACGCACGAATCCACGGGAATTCGTTAGCTAATTTGAAACGAACGTTTTTCAATAAATTCATCGAACTCGATATCGCGTCGTTCATTCTGTCGGTGTAAATTCTATTTTTAGCTGGAGTAAAGAGTTGGACTCGTTGCAATTTGATTGACTAAATTTTTCGCAGAAAAGCTAATTAACCAGCGACACCGCAATTTCTATTTTCATGCCGCTGCATTATTCTAATGCAAAAGATGGGTTGGTATTTCAAAAAATATTTCTAAAAGTGTTAACTATTTCCTATAGAGCACTCGTTTTATTTGATAATTATTTTCAGCGGCACTATAGTATATCCATGGTTTAATTATCTATGTTTGTACATAAATTACTAAAACTTCAAGTAAGAAAATATAGATCAAACGACCTGCGTGAAAAATTTCCCTGCTTCCAAAAGTGACCGTCGCCCCTTGACCGCGTCAGTCGGCGACTGCACAATCGCACAAATCTTAATCGCCACACTGCGCGGCGCATTCGTGTATCAGCCAATAACCACTGGGCTCTGCTCCGGTGCTTTATGAACGCGCAGCTGCATCAGACTCGGCCGCGGCTGGCGATAAAGTGCGAAAAGAATTTCCATGCGCCTGTGCCGATGTGGGGAAACTTTTACGACGTTGGATCCGAGCGACCGAGTTTTTACGCCGGCCACCACGAGGCCGCGATGCAGCGCGAAATGCCGCGGTTTACGCGCTAAATCCGCAAAAAAAGTGTATGTGTGTGAGAGAGAAAAAAAGAGAGAGGATGGGCGACTTTTTCGAATTTATGCGATGGCTTCGCTTTGTTTTCTGCTTGTTGTCGCGGGTTTCATATGCGAGGGGTTTTAAGTGCAGATTTGATTTGCAGGTTGTTTTTGTAAGGGAGAATCATTAATTTCTTTTAAGCCGGCTGTAAATTTCTGCATTGTTGAGGATTTAATGGAAAGATAAATTTTCACTTGTATCGAGAAAGCATCAATATTTAATCTTTAGAATAAATTTATTTTGTGTATTTAGCAAAAGGAATTGTGCTCTAAAGATCTAGACATCGCGGGGTACCCTACGCTATATCAGTGTTGACCATCGATTATCTATTATCTTTAGAATAAACGCTGTTTATCTTTTAAAATGAAACGAATTATTAAATAGATTAAATAGACTTTAACATTAACTAAAAAGACATAGAACTATTTGATGCTATTGACTCATTGCCGTTAGTAAATTAAAATTTTTATTTATTAAAAATGTTTAACAAGTGACGAGTGATAGTAGAAATTTCTAAAACGCGTATGCACTAAATTAGTTAAAATTTCAAGTACTTAATTCGTGCAACTTTGATAACATTTTGTCTAATCAAGTTGGCCGCGAGAATCGTGTACAAGGTTTCCGGTGAGGAAACTACAAATTACGTCGGGATCTCATTCTCTCCAACAAAATAGAAAAGTTCATCGTCTTCTTTTGTCGGCAGCACGAATGCATCGTTCATTTTTGACAATTAATTTCGACGCCCCTCGTCTATTTACATAATTCATATTATCAATATAGGCGCTGAGAAGGAGAGTGCTCTATTTGAATAAACGAGCCTATTCAAGTTTAGCGCAACAATCTTTAATTATTGATCATTTAGGGTGAGCAAATGAGATTTCGCGAGAATCAAGCAGCAAACTGAATCTCCATGAATAACCTTTTAATGAGATAAAAGGCTCACGTTCTGAGCGTCTAAGCACGCGCTCCTTTACGCTCGACCCTTGTATACGTGTGTACAGGCGACTTTGAGCCCAGGTCAATGGGTACGAAGTCACGTTGTCTTACGTTATTTGCTTCATTTATTATTTATGCGTGATTTTTCGCTGTTGAATAAGCATTCGATTAAATAATTCTTTTTACAAAATGTTGTATAACAATGTTTTTTGTACAGGAATTCATTGATTTCATTAGGAACGATCGCACAAAATTTGCATTAAACATTTATATAAGACTAATTTTGCAATAGCCCCAAATCTTATTAAAAATCTATCGTTTCCAACATATGTCCATATACTTATGGATTTAGTTTGATCAATAATGATTAATAAAGATGAATTTCGGAGTAACTTATCCATAATATGTATATTAATTTTCTGAGAACGTCTAAATGAAAAGAGAAACATTTTAAGTAATAAGTAATAATGCAGCTTTGCTCTTATTTGTTATCTTATTAGAATAAGATTCCTTAATTAAAAATATTGATTGCGAATTTTTATTTAACATTTTATAGTTATGAACAACGGTGTGCTAGTTAGTCAGTTGATTACTGCCGTAATGCAGAATTTATTACGTTTATACACATTTCCGACTTGCTATAAAACGAAAACAATGTCATCTACCTGTACACGCTGCGGCGGGGCGCGTAAATACAAATTGCTTTTCAAATGAGCGCGTATGCAAAAAAAAAATAAATAAATAAAAATGAACATAAAGCGTTCGTTTAAAGAGTAGATGAAACTGCAATTACCGTCAACTTTTAATTTCTCCCTTAACTCTCTTTCCAATTACTTTTTGTCGTCGAATAAACACTGTAATTAAGCGTAAAAGCTTAAGCGCCGCGACCTTTTAAAAAACTTGAAACGCGGCCCGAAGCACAAAGCGCTCGCCCTTATCTCCCCCGCTCCCAAAAAAAGGAAAGTGACCCAAAAACCGTCGCTTCAAAAGGCGCGAAGAAGCGAGCCGCCCATCCATCACGCACCCCCTCCAGCCCCTAGGAAAAAAAGTGCATTAATAACCGTCAGAAAAGATACCAAACGCGCGGCGGCGCGGCCAATTAATACCCGCGCGGGAAACGCGCTGACGAAGACGCCGCCGCGGCAAAAATTAATCCGCCCAGCACGTGCGATTAATTGCGTGGCGCACGCGGGTAAAACTTTAGCCTCGTAATCAGCCGGCCCCCCCGGATGTTTGCGCCGCGCAAACACCGCCCGGCAATATGATGCCGCGCGGATTGTCGCGGGCACTCGTATAGATGTATATACACCCCGTCTACACGTTCGCGACGCTCGTTTGGGGCGGCTTTTCCATCCTGGCGAGTTTTCAACGCCCGCGGGGCTACGTGCGCGGGATATTTTTTTGCTCCCCGGTAGCGCGAAATTGAGCTTTGTTTACAAATTGCAGGGGATACTTTGCGCGGCGCGACGGAGGAATGCGATCGTAGACGGATTTTTTTTTGCGTGCTGTAGTAGCTTTGCGTGCGGTGAATTTATAGCGGCGCCGACTGCAATTGCGACCGTTTTATGCGCGACCTCACTTGGCTCGATCAATTGCATATTAATAGTATAATCTCACATCGAGATTTATGCGTTATATTGAAATTAATAAATCTGTGCAGTTTTAATGCACCAGGCATGGAATAGTTTGTTATCTGTAGAATAGATAAATCTTTTACCTATTTATAATATCCCTTTTATATTACCTTTTATCTATATTGTTATAGAAGAAAATTTTAAAATTCACCTGAAAGGTCTAAAAATCTTTCCCTGTCCGTTCTTGAAATAAGTTTGTAATCTTACTTTTGAACATTACTTATTAATTAACATTACATTTTACAAATCGTTAATTAAATGAAAATCTTTTTAGCTTAAGAAAAGTGCAAATTTTTCCACAGTAGTCGAACTTAATTATACCTACATTAAACTTATACATCACATATAAATTAAATTTACCAGCACATACTTTCAAATTAAAGGTATTTTTTTAACAGTGTATGTGTATTTTATATATACTAAAATATGATAAAAAAATATTTTTCAAATAAAACTGAAAATAAATATTTTAAGTGTGAATTCAATCGTCCAATTGCTTCGCGCACGCTGTGCATTTTTAAAAAGCTAGAGTAAACCGTAACCTCTCGAAATTGCATTTCAATTTTGAAAGACCGAACAATTTACCCACCCCCTTAAAACAACATTCTCGCATAGTGACTCGCGAGCAAATCAGCGCACCTCAGCCGTGAACATAAAAAACACGTAGATATTTACAATTTGTATTTTTCAATTGCACAGTTAAAAAAAAAAAAAAATCGAGGAGCGCACCGCTTGACTTCAACGTTTTCTTTGTTATTCTTTATTCTCCCACGTTCATTCCAATTCGCCGAGTTTCGACTTTTGTATAATGCATCAGCCGAGAGTGAAAGAGGTGCGGTGGAGAGGCTCCTTTTTACGTGGCCCGCGTGTTTTTCTTTACTCGCGTTATATATACTCTCCATGAATGTCGATGTAAATTTTATTTACCATGAGAATGGAAGAAAGTGGCCGTGTAAGAGGACGCATTTTTAGCTTCCCCCATCCACCCCCCGTCCGCCAATTCACTTCCCTATTCTTATTCGGAGCTTTTGAAGTTTTTCGCCCGCTTCGAAAAAGCCTCCTCCGGATATCTCGCTCGCGGAGCATTCAGACTTAGTTGCGTAAATCGAGTTTTAATAATACAAGCGAAGACGTCGCGCGACGGTACGCGAGCGGCTTATCCGCCGAGGAGCGTGTACGCGATTCGTTTAAACGAGCGCGCTTTTTATGCGCTTTACTAAAGGCGGGGCGGCGGGGCCGCGGTTGTAAATCAAATTGTTGCGCGAGCCGAGAGTCACTTGACGGAATGCGCGATGATGGCTTTAAAAATGTAGCGCTCGCTTCGAGCGGCGGCGGTAAATTTTACCGAGGCTCAAAGTGAAATTAATCTTTGAACGGTATAACTCTTGTTTTATCCCGCATTTTAGGATTTTTTATCCAACGTTACCGCAAGAAATTTAAGACTTTGCTTAAAGGAAAGAAGTCGATTAATTTAGTTAGGATTAAAGACGCAAACGTTAATTTGGAATTTAGTTACGAGTGAAAGAAAAATCACGATCTCGAAGAACCAGTAGTTCTTTTTTTGTTTCGCAGAGCGTTTTTAGATTTTTCTCAAAACTTCAAACAGAATTTTTTTTATATTTATTTGCTATTATCGTAAAACTATTATGACAGTCTACCCAAGTATCTAAATAACGAATTTAGCGAACGAAGAAAAATTATATTATGAAAATTAGTTAATCTATATAATAATGCAGATTGTCAGGATTCATATTACGTGATTCAATTTTGAGAGAATATTACCACCGCGGAGGCGGCGCCGCTAGTGAATTTGCGGGGATTCCAGTTACCCGTGTTTGCAGATTTAATACGAGAAGCTATTATGCATACAAGTGGAGTTTAATACAAAAAAGATCACCGCAAAACCGATTTGCTCGAAATCGCGCGGTTAATTTAAATGGCCGATAATTTATATAATTATAAATTGGCTAATATTTGTCGATTTAATCATACGAGTAAGCACTACTGTTAACATTTTAAGACTGCGTTTCAATTTCGCGTGTTTATCTTTTATCGACTCTCGCTCTAACGCAGCCGTGCGCTTCATTAAAGCGAACTCGAAAGTCGATTTCCGCAATATTCGGCACCCCGTAAAACAAAACAGCTCGCGCAAACTGAAATCTAAATTCCGCGCACGGCCTCCGGAGCGCCGAAATAATAACTTCATTTACCCTGAAAATAATGGAATTAGCGAGCACTTCTAAGTAAACGTACAACCCGCGTCCGATTTTGTTTCTCAACGCCGGTTCGAAATTTCGCCGGAGAATACTCGAAAACGCGGCGCGTCGCTCCTCGAAATTCAAGCTTCTTACAACAATTTGCTCTCAGCCAAATTAGCTCCTCAGCCGTCAAAGGCACGCTCGCGCACTAATACACCCCCCCGAACCAATTACGCCGCGCCCGGGTAAACATTAGCGCAATTTCATTATTGCGAAAATCCGGCGAGCGCAATTATGAACAGTCGGTTTATAAATCGTGCCCGAATAGCGCGCGGCAAGGTGCGCCTCGCGAGGACCTCGTTATCGCCGGGGCGACACTCGGCTAGGCGCAAAAGTGCGCCGCGGCATTAATATTTCACGACGCCGGTGGACGGCCGTTATCGAGAGGCTCCTCGCTGTGACCGGAGCTCTCGTCGATCGTCTTTTTCTTTTTTCCGTCGGATAACGGCGGGGGATTCCTCTCGCTCGACTAATTCGCTTTTTTTTTTGCGCGAACGAGTCGAATACGAATTAGTTGCGAGGAGCCTGGGAATGGCCGATCCTTTGGGCGGCGCCCCGAGCTGTGATCAATCGAGCTGGAACAAAAATTTATGTGGGGGTTGGTATGTTTAAATTGAGTAGATTTGCATGAGGGTGTATGGATCGCGAGTGTATTGACCTTTTTTTCGTCAATGATACAACAGCGTGTACTTCCTTAATTCCTTGCATAATTGTTAAGGTATATTGCGAGAAATTCTCGCAAAAATTTCGTGAAAAAATGTAATCGTGCGATGGTTTTCGATACTGCTACTTTCTACGGAAAAATCGTCGTAATTTTTATCTGAAAAGTAAACGATAAGGAAAGCTTCGTAAAAATTACCGAGTTTTTCTCCACGTGAGCCATTAACATTCAGGTAAAAATTACAGTAATTAAGTTTTTTCCCGAAATTTTTGCGATGAACTTCACCGTAATTTTTACGTCAAAATTTTCTCAGTGTACATAGTTAAATAAATAAAAATTGAATTAAAAATGCGAATCGTAATAAAATAAAATAAAATAATATGAAGATATAATAATAATACGCGTTTTTTTCATTTTCTGAAAATTTCATAATATTTATCTGAAAGTATGTGATGCAGAAAGGGCAAATTTAATTGATGCATTGTGGATTTATTGAATAAGAGAAATAATCGTGGAGTGAGTAGTTTTGTGGTAAACAAAAAGTTTTATGGAGAAAAACATATTGTCCCCAATTTTCTCCAGTAGCGATCATTTTTATCCCAACATCTACTTTCTGAACTGCAGCAGCACAAGAGTAGTGTGCAAGTTATGACTTTGTCAAATAAGTTTAGCCTCAAAGGAGTAGCTCTTCTGGGCAGACCTTCTTTCACATAAGTTACTTTTAAAAAAGGTCTAATTTACCATTTTATAAATTCATAATACATGAAGTCACTTTACCTAAGTTATGTAATTATAAATGAAGTTAAATTCTATGACCTGAATAATAAAAATTTAATTAAGTTGAAAAACTTCGGTTTTCATTCATGTTGATGAATCATGTTTCATGCATTTTTGATTTCAAAAAAAGCTCATTGTGAATACTATACTGAACTTCGTGAAAACTTTAAATAAGTTACAATTTTTAGTCCATTTTTTCGTACGTTTGAGAAAATTCCGTTTCAAGTCAAAAAGAAGCTTGTAAAGCTTGAGAAGCTTCTTTAACCTCACACTGTAAGCTTTAATTCCTGAAAGGGCTATAAAAACTTTCTTCGATGTAAACTTAATTTTGAAAAAAATGGACTTAAATCCTTATCCCAGAAAGCCTCGAACTTAATCCCTTAAAAGCCTGTATGTATGCGCAAGAATTGAAAAGGTATTTTCCAAGTAGGACATCCACGGCAGATAAGATAAAAACAAATCCTAGTGGGTAGTATTCTATAGATTTGAAATGAAAGTATAAAATTATTATATGCATCTAAAAGTGATTAAAAAGCTTTCGATGAATACGAATTATTGATAGTATAAAAGTTCACTGCGCTATTTGTACTTCCTTTCGATAAGGTGTACTTAACCCAGACTTGTTTACTATCCACTTACGGGAGAAACAAAATTTAATGTAAAGTAAAGCAGAAAATTCGATTTCGCTAGTGTAGAAAATAAGAGAAATTTTATTGACAAAATGTAGTGCTTACATATTTTTTACAAAATGTAAAAAGATGAAAATTAAAAAATATATTGAATTGAAAAAAATTTAAAGGTAATTAAACATAAAGCAGATTCTTAAAACGTAGACAAAATATTTCTGGGTGAGCTATACAAAGTTCGATTGTTAAAATGACCCATATTTTTAATACATATTATTTATTTAGAAAAATTACAAACGAATAAAATTACGAAGATAAATTATAAATTATAGATGTATTTTGAATTTGCAATATATTTCAAGATAAATTAAATTAACTTTTTGTAAAGATAAGGAACAAAATTAATTAAATTGTTAGCTAATTTACAGTGGTTCACACAGCCTTGCTTAAACTAATCCCAAAGTACATTTATTACCAGGTTATTTTTATTCTCTATTGGTGGCTTTCTTGTTAATAAATGAGCCGTTTTTTTGCTATGCATGCACTTTACGTGGTACCCATTATTAATTGGTTTACGTCAAACACGCTCCTTTAATATCTCTAAAAGTACAGAAAAGCAGCTCTCGATGTACACAAAAAGCTGATTAATTACGTCGCAATGATAGGACGAATTTTGATGGGACGATAAAAAGAGCACATTTACTGCGAAACTAAAATAAAAGCCAGTCTATATCGATTACTTCTTCCTATCTTTGGACGTATCACTTTTTCCGAGAATAGTTTACACACATACACGCAATAATGTACCGCACTTTAATTTTATCCCTCCGATTGATGGGATAAAAGCATTTTTATTAACATTCCACTTCATTGAAGAAATAACTGCGATTTTAATCCAGCTATATGATTCAGATATTCAAGTTAAATTACATGTGAAATTTTTCAAATATATCGATTAGCAATTATCTATTTTATTAAATATTTCAAATAATGTATTTTTCGTCATTTTTTATATACATTTCATTAAAATGTACATCAAACATATTATACTTAACTATTTACATAGGATAGCGTAAGATGGTTAATTTTTATTTTCAAATACATTCTACACAAAACTAATAATATTCAGTTCATGAAAATTAATAAATAATCAACCTACCGATTACACTTTGACTAAAAGGTTACATTCAAGCGCAATTCCTATTACGTGATAAAAATGACGTCTCCCTTTATCTCCCACAAAAGTTTCATCTCACCAGTCAGCCCAGATAAAAGTTTCAAATAAAAGTCCACTCTCCCGTTAAACATTTGAACCACGTCGTGATCCTTGAAAAATAAAGCCTTCGCCTTCGGAGAGGAGCTTAAGCCCGTCGAAAGGCTAAGTCCCGATGCAAACGCTAATCCGCGCGCGACACGCCGTCGAGCCTCGTCATCGGCAAAAAAGAAAAGTGGCGTACGCCGTCTCCTTCGGGCCTCGGCGCGTCCCTTTAAGAAACTATTGATTCCCGATATGAGTCCGCCTGCACCGGCTCCTTGAGCCTTATTCGGCCGCTTGCGCAATAAAAATAAAACTCGGCCCGGGGCTCGCGCGCGCCACCCCGAATCGACGCGCGAACTTTAATCCGCGTAAATAATAAAGGGACTTTTACGCGAGGGGTGGGCGAAGGAGGCCGGCGGGCTATTTTTGCCCGGCGGAACTTCTATTATTAAACGGCCGATTCGCCGCTTACTTACTTTCGCCGTCGATTTTTCCGGGGGTTCGGCGCGCGAATGTGTCCACCGAATGCGTGGGTGGGTGTAGCGCGCGCGCGCCGATTGCGGGGATGGACGAGGCACGGCGCGCTTCGAGGGAAAATTACGAGATCGCGTTGGGCTCCTCGGTTCTTTGGGCGAGCCTCCTTTTTTCTGGGTCAGAGCCTCCTCCCGGCGAAACAGTCATTTTCGCGGGCCACGCGAACGCCGCGCTCATTGTCGGCCCGCAAGCTCGATACGCGATTGCGCTCGCGCGCGTACGGCTTTTATTTGCGAGGCATTATTCTTCTTCCGCGGGCTGGTGGCTCGCGCTTCGCTCTTTGTTTACGTTGCTTAATTCACGCCGGGTTGGCGAAAATGAAAAATTATTTTTCAGGGAGGGGTTTATCAACGGCGACAATCGACAAGCAGATTAAAGAAGTGTAAATATTTTCCTATTGTTGGTAGAAATGTTTTCTTTTTTTATATTTCCAATTTACACTAAAGTTCAGTAGTAGATTAAGTGTTTTCCGCGGAAGCAAATTCGATTTTTCGGTTACTTTTAAATGTAAGTATAAAAAATCGATATATGAATTTAGTTAACAAATTCAAGCTTCAGCAAATCATTCAAAATGTAAACCAATTTTAGAATCAATGAGTGAATCCAGTTTTATGTAAGGTTTCTTTTGGAGATAATTTCTATTAGGCTATTGATCCATGAATTTCTCGATTGCAGGAATCCGACAATTTTTTTAATGAAAGAAAGGAACTAACATTAAAATGTTAAGTACTTTTCGTTTGCATAATACTGAGTATAATAGCGATCCTGGTGGTAGAATTAAAAAATTATTCTTCTCTTTAAGTGTAGAAAATAAGATTATTACTTTTAATCTCATTGGTAAAAAATTAAAAATAATGTGTAGAACCTATTACCGCCCAAACGACGACAGTTAGAAAATTATGTTTTAATCTTTTTCTGATAAAAGCGATCCCTCTCTCTATTTTACCCTTTTTTACGAGTACTAAAAGAGTTTACCCTTATTTACTAAAGTTTAAAAAGTTTTAGAATCTGGAAGAGCAGGAGAAATTACCTCTACAATCCCTTTCTGCCCAATTTTTGCTTTCGAAAAAAGTATATCTAATATTGTCGCTATAGTCTCTTAAGCGTTAATAGGTTAATAAAGTTAATCCTTAATTTAAACTTAAATTAAGTTTTTTCATACAATAGTATTTTATTAGATTAAATATTTAACAAAGAATTGTTAACAAAATAATGTTCTGAGTCGTTTAAAATTATGAATTTTTTTTAACAATATAACAATTTTATAAATGATTTTAAATAATACAGAACTAGCAAAAAATGATGTTTTATAAAAAAATATCAAAATAAAACATCTTTTTAGTGAAAACAAAGAGTGAGCTTTTTCTCTGCTTTTATCACGGTGAAGTGCACCTGACACTTTTGTCTCATACACAGAGAGGATTTACTCAACTTTTAAAAGAATCCCACAAATATATATTTACGCGTGTAGAAATACACAACGGAAGCACATAATATTTTCTATTTTTCTCAAGTTTTCCTCAAGTCTCCTCTACTAATATGTATAGTGCAGTAATATTGTAACACAATTATAAATTGGAAAATAATAAAAATCTCAAAAATTCACATTCGCGATAAAAACAAGTGCTCTCAAAACCCGACCGCATTACGAATCAATTGCACCGGTCGTTATATCGCGCCGGCCAATTAAAATCCAATCCTCTCACCGGCTTTCCCAACTGCCACGGAAAGCGAAAAAACAGGAGCTTCTTTTTTCGCGCCAAACGCAGCCGTAAATCTCGGGGCGGGGCCATTCTCTCTGGCTGCCTCGCGCTCGCCGGCTCCGAAAAAATAATACAATTTAATCGGATCGCCGGGCGGCGCTTGTGCACTCGCCGAGAGCTCGGCCCGTCGAGCCGTAAATTCTCGTCGCGCGTCGGTCGCGCGCTGCAGCGCCCCAAAGGATCATAAATCCGTTTATATATTCCGTCGCGCGTCGTCTTCCGAATTCGGGCCCCTCGAATTTGCGCCGGGGGAGGGCCGGCGGAGCGAGGATTTTTTATTGACTTTCGCGCGCGAGAGAGCGATTCCCGCTGTTGCGTGAAACATCGCGGAATAACGACCCTCCGCTCTGCTGCCGCGCGATATCCGAGGTGTCGTTTCTTTTTTTCTTTTCCGGTGGTACCGCGTGCGGCTTTCTTTTCGTCATTACCGGCTAAGGATGTTTATCCAATTGGACGGACGGTAAATTTAATGCGCAATTTTTTTATTTTTGTTAAATGGTTCGACAGAGGTAGATAGCGGAAACGCTGAAGTATTTTTTTTTTGTAATTTTAAAGGTGGAGCAACGTGACGTTTATTTTTTTAATCGAAATTCTATACCGTGGGTGTTGTAACAAAACTCTTCTTGTCAAAATCTACGATTCAATGCACTTTTTTTTCGAAAAATGTTATTTTACAATTTTTAGATTTTCGATTTTGCCGTGCTAATAAATAAATCTGTATATGTTTTCTTTAAAAATTCAAATTTAATTTTTTTTACGAAATTTTCACTGAGTGGTTTTTATCGAAAATTAAACGTCTTTACAAGGTGGCCTATTTTACCTCGCTGGTTCATTTTACCGCATGATCCATTATACTCCGATCTCTCTCCTGAAGAATTGAAACTTCTACATCGAATTATTGGCGTTACAATACTGCCCCGCAAGTTTCTTTCTTGAAAAATTTTCCCCGAAGTGTAATTCCGAATATCACTTGGGTTGACTTTTAATCTAACCAGAGCCAATATCTACTTCCAGACATTTAGGTACAATTACAAAATACAGTGCATAAATTAACCCTTCGAACTTTGCCGAGCTCAATCCTTCAACTAATTTTAATCCACCCCCTCAGCTACTTTCTTACAACTCAAACGAAAAAAAGTCACCCCTTCGAATTACGTTCGTTCATTTCAAGATTAGTTTCTTTCAATCGGCGACAATTAGACCGGCGAAGTAATTTCCAGCCCTCCGCGGCGGGCGAAGAGAGCACCCGGAGGGGGGCTAAAGCGAGAGGCGCTCTCCTTCAACAAGTGAAAATTGCCCCTCCCCCGCCGCCCCCGCGGAGATTCGCCCGTTCGGCGCGGGACAATGATTCGCGTTCGCGCGACGGGGTGGTGTAGTTCGGGAGGTCAGGGGGTCGCTGGGTCCGGATGCGCGACGGCCGGAGGGGGGGAGGGGAGAGGCCTCGGGATCGATAGAACGGCAGGGTAGCGCGCCGCGGCGACGAGATAACGAGAGCGAGAGGTCGCGCCGGGAATGAATTTTCGCCGTCGAGGGCGGCCCGGCAAATTCGAGCCGAGCCCTTCCACGGACGCTGATCATCTCCTTTGAAGGCTTCCGATGACCGAACGAGCCGCTTCGTCTTCAAAGGCGCGCCACCCCTGCACCTATCTCCCCTCTCCCCCCTCTCTCTTTTACTCTTTCTCCTGGACCGATGAAAGAACACTCGTTTGTAGGACTTTTATGCGCGATGACTGATGAATGATTGTTCTTTTATTTTTCGGCTGGGTATCAAGGTTTCCCCAAGGTTTTGATGTGGGCTGGCTTTTTATGTACACTGAGAGGCGGGCCTTGCGGATTTTGTTTATGCTTCGATGATGATTTTTGGATGAATTTGACTTTTAAAAGAAAGAATTTAAAAAAATATAAATAGGAAGTTACTGTGTTATGTCATTCTAATAAAAATATTGAAAAATGAGATTTTAACACAATTTTGTATTAAATAAAGGAGGATATACCGACGAGCTCAAATAAAAATTATATTACAAAATTAAGTAAACAGTATATAAATTCTGAAATTAATTTGATTTTTCTTTTTTTTTTCAGATGCCTTGCGAATCTTTAATATTAAAAAATATGTGAAATATTTTAGAAAATTTTCATTAAAATTCCCATTGCACAAGTAGTAAAAAGATTTAACATATTTTTAAAATTATTAAAAAAAAATATTATTATTAAATTAATATTATTATTATTATTATTAAATAAAAAATGTGTCGTCTATATTATTTTAAGTAGACGATATTTTCTTTTTCATTGAGTTCCATTCTACGTTTTAAAAAGCTGTCGAAATTTATTCCATCATCGATATCGAAACTTTATAGTATTATCTACTGTATGGGTAAATTTATTACTGTGCTCTGTGAAAAAAAAGATTATCGAAAATCCTCGACATAAACCTCACGAAAATCTCTTTAGTTTTTAAGTTAAATGAATTTAACGGTGAATAGAGACGAATAAATTCTCTAGTTCTAATTATTAATCGTATCCCTTAAAACTACAATATTTATTAAAAATACTATAATTTTAATGGAGCTAATCTTTTAATAATCGAAAGTATACCCGCTAATTTACTCCAAAGGAACATTTTTATTATAGAAAAGTTGAAACTCGGCTGACATTTCCAAAGTGAACCTATCCGATCATTAAAATTCCATTGCATTAATCAAATCACCGACCACTCTAACGACGGTACCCGATTCTCCCGCAAAAACACGTCGACCCACTGTATAAACCAAAGTCCAACATCGGGGGTTGCTCCTCAATAATATAACGTCTAACGGTGAGCGTAATTTCACTCGAGCCGCGTTGCCGGTACCCCGGAAAAAATCATGCGCGTCCGTTTAATCAAGCGGAGTGTTAGCCTAAAAAAGAAGAGAGGAAGGCGGCGAAAGTCGTATATTCAAATTCGCCACACGCGCCTCGCGTCCCTCTGGGCTCGCGCAAAAAATCCCAAATGTGTAGGGGAAAAAAACGCCGAAAGGAAGTTGTTTGTTTTACTGTTTTACTGCCTTTTTTTAAGAAAATCGCAAATCTCGAAATCAAGTCGTCAGCGATTTTTGCGGCCCTGATGCGTCACTTTTATCGAGAGGGAAAATTAATGCAAATGCTACATTCATAAAATGCCTCGATCGTAAATCATATCTCTCGACTTCTTTTTTAGTAGTACACTTATCTGAAAATAAGTAGCCTGGTTTAATATGTACATACAAGAGAATCTGAAAATATGCAAAATATGAATAAAAAACGTCGTTTCTTTCAGAATTTATCAAAGCAAGTAAATTCGCAATTACATTTTTGTAACGCTTTAAAATTGAATTTTTCCCTCATCACAGTTAATTAAAATCCATCGCAATACACCGCCGACGTTTCAGCAAAATAACAACTAAAATTTCAATTGCAATATAACGAGCTCCGAACAGTTAATTTACGGCGCGATCGTTATGAAATCTCTTTGAGCTCGGAGTGTACGCAGAGGAGCCAAAGCCGGCGGCCGCGGTTCTTCCGTCCGCGTACAATTTAAATGAGAATACCAGCCGACTCCCGGCTATTTATTCCGCGGGAGCTCGAACGGCGGCGGCGGCGGAGAAAAAAAAAGCGCCTATTCAAATGAAGCGAGTTTTTAAAGCGCCGTTACGCGGCTAATGTTTTTTTTTTTTCGGGCGCCGGTGGTGGTGTGTACATATACCCGCGCGGAGGCAATCGCGCAAACGTCAACTCCAGAGCGACGGGCCCGAAAGAAAATTCCGTCGGGCTCCAGCGCGCGCCCCGTCGGCGAATGAATGGGTAACTGACGCCGGGCAATCGCTCGTCTCGCCGGAGCGCGGAAAAATCGACGGGCTTTTACTTTTGCGATTTGATTAGCGGGTAATTGATATCAATTTGCGCGAGATTGCATACTTGGACGGATACGGCGAAATGTTTAGTTTAAAAAGTAAATTATGCGTCGGAAGTCCAACTGTCAGTTGCAGCTGACCGCGAGTTGAAAATAAAAATTTCATCGAGATTACGGTTAAAAATTAAATTCAATACGCGTGCATATTCATATAAGAAACGAGATTAATTAAAGATATTACAGGAATTAATTATTCTCTTTTAAAAAATTAATTTTCTTTTCTTATTTGTGCATTTGTAACTCTTTAGCTCGTAATAGAAAAAAGCACTCGGTTTTAATTTATTAGCAAAAGTCTCGTGAAATCACCTTTTTTTGCAATCCTGTTACTTTAAAAAGAAGTACATTTTCCTGTGAAAAAAATACTTTTATTAGAAAATGTGCTTTTTTCGCAAAATCTTCTATAGATGTACTTTTCTTCGAGGTGAATTTGAATTGAGCTATTTTTCATTCCAAAAAACTGAAACGTGTTTTTTTTCCTTATTTCTGTACTAAAATGTCCAGATTTTACTCTTTAGAGTTTAGAGTGCATGCGCTATAAAGTATAAAATATTGATAAAAAGAAACTCAATACAATTATTGATCTCATTTCTATTCCCGTACCTTTGCTATTTTCGAGATCGCGCTCATGTCGTTGTACTGATTTTTGCCAGTTATGAAAGCCTCCCGACCCCCGTGCCCGACTGACAAATGATCCCTCGTCATCGCCGAAAGCGAGTTCCGCGAGCCGAGAAAAAGCGGCTTTTTTCCGCGCGACCGCACGGAACTCGTGCCCGATTCGACCTCAAGGAAAATTTGAAAAATACCCGTCGCGGGAATACAAGTTCTCGCCTTGTCGCGCGAACGAGGAAGAGAGAACTTTCTCCCTCTTTCTCTCTCTCGCTTGCTCTTGTTTTTTTTTGTTTCGCGCTGATAAGACGCAAAAAGCCCGAGACTGATGTGACCCGGGCTTTCGGCGGGAGGTGAGGGTAGCGGGCGAATCGAAAATTTACCAAGGGAAAGTAGTGGTGCCACGCGCGACCTTTTCCCGCGCTGACGTGTTTTTCAGTGTAAATACTTTCCGTCGACATCATGGTAAATATTTAAGGTTTCACGAGGATGTCGGCAAGAAGGCCGCTCTTTCACACCCCCTAGGCTTTCTCTTCCTGTTTTCTTTATATGTATCTCGTTCTTCGAGATTTTTAAGTTTTTGAAAATATTTAGTTTTTGAAGCATCGATTATAATTTACTAATCGTCACAATAAGAGTTTACGAAAATATTGTTACAGTGTAAATCTGAAAATATGAAATTTTCTTAGAAAATGTGAATAGTGACATGTATTGCACTTGAAAAGCCGATTACATATTGAATAAGTGGACGACTTTTCACACACGGTATATCACTATTCATATTTTCTAAAATAATTTCGCATTTTTATGCAAAAAACGTATTTTAAAAATACATTAAACATATAACTATACTAAGATAGTAGATTGAAATATAAATAAATGATGTGTGTTACAGTAATAGTCGTGTAGAAATTTTTGGTGATAAAAATTACTTACTATACTAGCAGGTTTCTTGGGAAACAGATTATTATTACTGCGATAAGCCTAACACAAATTACTTACAAAATCTTCAGGATTTATATCCTGTCTTCTGATTATTAGGTCTCATCATAAAAGATGATTACTTCCAACAGGACTAAACTTGATCATTTAAAAAATGTAGAAATTGTATAAATTCAGAAAAATAACTATTCACGCAATGAAAATATTATTTTCATTAAACAGATCTAACCAAAGATAAAGTAGCACATTATTTTAAATTTAGATGAATTGTTGCGGTAAGCGAGCACGAAAAAAATATAAATAATTCAGTTCTATATTAGCATTGACACATGTAACTATCCCGGGAGATAGAAATCGCGCTCCAAAGCCGTCGGTCTATAATTAAAGTAACGATAAAAATAATTTATTGGGAGACTGTACGTACGTCAGTCACGAAATAAACGCGTCTATTACTGTCGCTGTCATAACGGAAAACAATGTCTATTCCCGCAGTTATTCCCGGACAAGTAATTAATAAAAGCGAAGCGCCTGCTTATTCTGCCTCGAGCGAATTATCCGTTGAAACTTTGCCTCATTTTTATATTCTACTGTTTCTCGATGCTGCATGAATTATTACGTGTCACTAATTATAAGTAATTAATCCTCGAATTAATCCGCTGTGCATGTTAATTAATCTTGAAGGACGAAAATTATCCGTGTCTTATTAGCACAATGCTGAATTGAAATTTACAATAAAATAGATTCCTTTATTGATCGAATTAAAAAAAAACAATTTATTTGTGTTTGCAGCATCGAGAAAGATATAAAGTGGTGTTTTGATACACTGTTACGTTAATCTTGTTTTCACTTGCTCTTCGCACCAATAAGTATTTGATTGAGTTTGCTCAGTGTTATACTCAACGGCTAATCGGTTTACTCTTCGACTTTTAGTCTGACAAAACATTTCTTTAGCCAACATTATATACAAGAATAAAAGTAATGGTGAATGATTTTTTAATAAAAAAAATTAATTTATTTTAATATGTATGGGAATAGACTTAAAAATAGGGAGATGTGATCCTTATCCAATGAATCTGGGGTATTAACTGCTGTAAAAATTGTTTTCCGAGTCACCCAATAATATAATAATCACCTAAAATATAAAAAAAAATTGAATTAAAAACTATAGAAATTATATCCATTCTTAAAAGGAAAATAAAAATTGATAAACTCCGTCGACTGGAGTTAGTCGGAGTGACTTTTTCCCTCAAAATTAGAGTGAAACACTCTATTCGTATAGAACGATCATTTAACTCTACAAGATTTAATTTCACTCCGGTCGATTTAACGTGTAAATCTAAATAATCTATAATTAAAAAAAAAGCCAGACAAAAAAATAACCGCGTCGCTATAAAATACGTATAAACGGCGAGAGAAACCAGGGTATAGACCTGCACCCCAGCCTCCCGACGGAAATTCGCGCGAAAGTATAAGGACGCACGAGTCGCTCGTAAATCAGCGGGCGTCGGGGCTCGCGTAAACGCCGCGGCGGCGGACGAACGACCGAAGGAAACATACGCGCGGCACGTCCGCGGCTTTTGTGCGGCGAATACACGCCGAGAGCCGCGCGCGGAGAAAAGAAGACCACCTCTGACGCGTCGAGGCGGGCTTTCGCGCGGTCGAGGAGCCGTCAGCCCCGGGCTTTTGGTCACTGGTGGGTGCGAGTGTTCGCGGTTCTTCTTTTTATCATTTTGCGCGCGAGTGTAATCGCCGCCGCTTTTCCGGCCGGGTGACTCATTTCTCCGCGGAGTTGCGGACGCGACGATTTCTTTATCGTCGGTTAAAAGGAATCTAGTCGATATAGCGATGAGATGAGATTTTGGAAATAGAATTTCACGGCAAGCACTTTCTTTTCTCAATTTAATTGTTTAAAGTCAGCGATCGATAAACATGTTGCTGATTATATTGCTTTCCGACTAATGGGGGTTAATTTTCTATATGGATATCTTTTATCGTTACTTGTGTAATAAAGGATACAGATGCGTGAAATTATTCATTTTCGTACTGTGCTTGATTACTTGTTTGTAATTGAAATTTCGATATTTATTTAATTGATAAATTGCAATTTAAAATAAAGTAAAGGTTATAATTAAAAATAACCATTGGTATGTTAAAAATATAAAATATAGTCAATGACGAGAATATTTTTAAATTTAAATTGATTAGTTCGATATCGAACTTTACAAAATATAAATAAGTTCATGGTTTAATCATTTTTTTTAATTATAAAAAATAATATACATGAATTTTACTTTTACATTTCTAATAAGCATTGACAACTAAAGCGTTTAAAAAATCAATACTGATTTCTTCAAATAAAAAATTCCGCGATCAAAAATTGTACTACTCTAGATTACTGCAATTACATGCCTACTCTAAATGGATCGGAAGAAATTGAATTCTCGTAACCATCGTAATTAGAGTGAATAACCCCTCGGGGTACCCTCACCCACCCCGCGCGCTTCGACCACCCCATCCGACAAAATTGCGTAAGTCTCGCAGAGGCAGGAGCGAAACTGCACGGGTAAACGTGCAGGGATGAGAGTCGCGTCGAGAAAAAGACGTTCGGTAAAAGCTTCACTTTGTGCATCGGCGATGATCGGCGACGCGTGGGTGGCTTTGACGCCGCGGCGGACGGGCTCCCGCTTTCTCTTCCGCGTGCGAGCGTCGCCACGTGCTGAAAGGAAGCATTAACGCGGCCATTGAAAAACCATCGACTTATAGGACTTTTTTGTGCCAGGGGGGGTGATTCGCTCGAGTGCGTGCTTCCACCGGATCAGCGAAAGATAGATAGAAAGAGAGAGAGAGTATGACTGTGCGAGAGAGAAGAGGGAGAGGGTGGGGGGTGAAAAATTACTTTTTTCGCCGGTCTATCGAAGCTTTTCTTACTTTTTATTGTTGTATCGAGCTATACGCCTTTCTTTGGCTACTTACGTTTTCGATGATAACGAAATCTCCTTTGTCGGAAAAGAAAGCCTAATGGATTGATTTATCGATATTTTTCTTGACTGATGTATAAATAACGTATATTTTTAGAGATATGTTTCAACTTTTGATTTAACATAGTCACCGATTTTAGATGTCAAGCACCTACGGAAATGTGAAGATTGATTTCCTACTCGGAAAGCCGTTAACGAGTTCCTGATTGGATTTATGTCAGGTTCTTTATTGTGTGAGAGTTAGATATAATTTGTGAAATTTTTATACCATTCTTCTATGTACTTTGTAATATTCCCCTGCATATTTCGTTTTTATTTGTATTTATGCATTAATTTTAAAAAATTAAACAAAATAGTACATTTCAGCATTTTTATTAATCTTTCATATATTACCATCCCAATATTTCAATTATATCTTGATTCAATGTGCATTATTAAGTAAAAATAATTGCAATAATATATTATTAAAAATGAATTAAATATCGTATTGCTTTATTTATTTATTAAAAATTGATAAAGCTGAGTATAACTTCATATCTTTTACACCCAAGTTGAGAATAAACTGAAATTACGAGCAGCGGTGTTTTCCAACATTTTCTGAACGATCAATCGTCTTTTCATCTTTTTCAAACACCTGCGAGAGCGAAACCAATTCGGAAGTCTTTGAAATATACGGGAAGCCCGGAAGTAAAAAAAACTTATAGAAAGCCAAACAAAGTTAATTTAAGAAAGTTGGAGAAACTTAATTTTATTTTTTTTCGATTTTCTGAAACTATGTTTCGCGAGATTTCAAAATATTCATGACAAAATACGAGAAACACCCTGATACGTGGAGAACGGCGAATCTGATACATATAAATTCACGAATTGTAAATTGTTATGGAAAAATATAAAAAATGATACTAAAGTTTTAATCACAATAAAAACATTTAGTATGGAATTATAAATTGTTTAAATGAATGATTTTTATTTGGTAAATTAAATTCTCTTTTTTTAATGACTATACTTTTATTTATGAAAATGTTATTATTATGAATATTTTTGTTTTTATTTTAACCGCTGCTGCAATATTTATACGCATTAAAAGTAAAAATATGTTTTCGATTAAAAAAATATTTAAAAATAATATCAAAAATAATAAACTCTGCATGAAACTCATAAAGGGGTTCGTTCGATATATAAAACTTAAGGTAGATAATGACAATGGAGCTTTAAAATATAATTATTATTTTTTTTTGTTTACTTAATTTACTTATTTTATTTACTTACTATTATTTATAGCCAAACAAACAATACATATGAAAAGGAAAACTTCTAAGAGTCACGTGATTTTTTTTGTCGATTTCAAACAAGGGATGCGCTGAAATTTTTTGTATATATTGACATCATAGCCACGAGCCTTGAAAAGCAAGACATTTCAGTTATCCCAGATACAAAAAGCCAACGAAGCTATCGATAAAGAATAAAAAAAAGAGGTATCAATACCCCTGACGTCTTCACAAAAATCAGCACAGACAACGACTGTCAACGCGTCGTTTCCGGGTAAGCCCCCTCCCCCGTCGCATTATATCAATTAATTACCTGGAAATCTCTCGCGACGACACGTGAGCGTCGAAAGATCACTGAACCGCGCGTGGCTCCCGCAACAATAACTCATCGAGCAATTAAGAAAAAAAAAGAAAAAAAAAAGGAAGAAGAATAAGAGAAGTCAGTCGGAGGGGGGGGCGAGGATCCCAGCGGAGAGAGCGACTCCCTCCCTCCCTTCGGCGAAGTCTAATAAAAGACCGGGCGGGGGCGGCGGGCATAAAGCCCGAAAAGTGACGGGGCGCGCGCGCGACGACGCCGAGGAAGCGATAAAAGCGTTTACGCGCGGCCGTCTCGCTGCTCAGCCGGCCGCCAAACAATTACTCGCCCCGTGTACCCTCGGGCAAACAGCAGCGGCCTTTTCTCCGGGCGACGAGTCGGCACTTCCATTGGCTAATTGGCCCGAGCGACACTGCAGCCCGGCGATCCTCTTTTTTCTTCCGGCGCGGGGGTGCGCGACGCGGTGGGCACGGTTTCTTTTTGCTTTTAGGGCGAGCTTTGAATTTGGATGGCCGGGTGGAAAACTCGCGGACTGCGAGTATCTCATTTTATGGCCGTTGCGTTCGAATCTGTTGGTCGTTTGCGACCGACTGCCCGTTGGATTGTGTATACGGTTTTACGGCGTGTCGTTCGTTTACTGCCGATGGGTGGGGGTTTATTGCGATTTTTGAGAAGCTTAATCGTAGAGTTGAAGATGAGAACAGCGAGGTAAACTGAGAAAAGGAAGTGGTTGCAGTCATCACACGGTATATTAGATGCTAATGTAGTTCAGCAATCATGACGCATTAACTATAATACAACTAGTTTTTTCTCAGTGTATAATATCAGTAGCTTATATTTTTCATCAAAAATAATGAAAATTCATCAATTAATTACATGATCACCTGAGATTAAAAATTTTCAATTTTAGTAGAGTACGTTTCTACTTAATTTAAATTCATAGTTTATCAAAATAGAGTATTTTCTTTGTTGAAGAATGTTTTTTTAAGGTTTTTTACGTTTGTAAAATCGTACTTTTCTATTACACTGCCAATATTACGTAAAATAAAATAAATCTAAATAAAGGAATAAGAAAGTTACCGTACTTTTACGACTCGCCGTAAAAGAAACAATAAAACAAGTTCCAAGTGACACATTCTAAAAATAGGATTTTAAGTTAACCTTTCAGCAGTATAAATAGCAAAGAAATCTATATATAGATAATACTATTCATAGACTTGATTTTATTAAGATAATAAAGTGTATACGAATTTTGTTTACCAGACACTTCAGAGCACTGTCGCAGCATTGGTTATTATGATTCATTCCTTCCTTTTTCCGTTCACAATTTACGACCACTGAAATTTTCCGTTGAAACTGTCAATGATATTTGATTTATTTTTATAAAATATAAAATGTAAATTAAATAAATTTTATAGAATGTGCGCAATATTTATTGCAATGTCGATAAAAAATTTATTAATTTAAAAAGAAAAAATCGTTAAACGATTTTCTTCACAAGAGATGCTACTTTTTATAACCATTTTTATTCCTAATAAAAATATAAAAAATACTTAGTGATTACTTTTTAATATTTTGTTACATAAATAAAATGGAATATTGTATAAAATTGATACACAATTATAATTGCATATATCAGTTTTTTCCATCACAAACAAAACTATATTGATTACCTATATGACGAAATGCAATCCAAGCCATACCCGCATCCTGCGCACCGTTTAATCGAGCCGTCACTTCGAGGAGCCTCGACAGCAAGCCCCGAACCCCAAAAACCATCCAGTCCTAATGATTCCCGTCCCTGAGTGCACCGGTGATTCTCCTCTCCTCCCGGCAGTCAATGCCAAGGCGATGTGTGTCGAGTGTCAATTACCGCCGTCCGCTCGACTAATGAACCGCCTTTTTTTCACGTCGACGGGAGCGGCTCTCGCGATTACTCTTCGTGGACGACGGTCGAGGACGATCGGCCGATAGGCGCTGATTCCTATCGACGGCGAGCTGCGTCGCGATTTTTCAGGGACGCACGGGTGAGCCAGGCTCCTTGTTTTATCGGCGCGTGGATTGTTTGAAAAATCGACGGGTTGAATTAAGTGCGGTCATTTTGGCCGATCAACGACTGATTGTGGTGTACGCTGATGGGGTTTTGGGGAGAAGTTGCAATTTAGATGTTCCGTATAGAACGTTTTAGTGGAGAATATTTATAGACGTAATTTTTTTATTTTACTGTCTCGTTAAATCTAAGCTACGTGTTAGGTATATAATTTAATTCTTTAAATTTTAAATTTAACTTACTTAATTGTTTGGGTTGTTTTATAAAACTTTTCACGAGACAAAATGTCAAACTGTACCAATGATTGATGTGTCATAAATCTCATAAAATTTATTAGCAATTTTATACGGATACAGTATATTTTCCGTTTGCGAGACAATGTCTTAACAATAATTTACTTACTTAACTGAAAGTAATTCTAATATTAAAGAAAATTTTTTGAAAATAGGAAAGAGTTTTACTAAAAAATTTTAATTGTTTTCATTTATTTACTAACGTTATAATATTATAATTATTCTTTTAAAAATAAAGCTAGCAAGTTTCAGAAATAATTATTAATTTATAAAACTGTAAAGTTCTTAGTAGACATTATGCAGTAATTAGACTAATTAATTTCATCCGAGTACAAAAATAATTATTTCTTTATCATTAAATAAAAAGCATTATTTTTATATCATTATTTATTATTTTGTATCACATTTAATTATCTTGAAATTTATAGGGGACGATAACAATCCAGACCCGTGCGCTCGGAAGTAGTAAAAGCGTCGTTACAAAATACGCAGTAGAATAATACGCGTACGGTCAGACGCAACTCAGCGGTCGTATTACAACCCAAACTCCGTGTTATAAACACGTTATCCTCCGTCCAACGGCAACTTTTTTTCCACCGCCACATTCAACAAAACCGTAAAGTAAAATCCATTCCCCGCCCTCTCCCTCCAAGGAAAAAAAGCTTCCCCGCAAACATTGACACTGGATACGCGGACCGCAAGATCCCGCGCAAAAAATCCAGCCGCGTAAAAAAAAAGTCACGGCAGCGGCTCGTCGCCGCGATTCCGCAAATACGAGATAGAGATCGAGCGGCGGCATCGACGCGAACTCGCGGGGGTTTAATAATCGCGCGGGCCGCGTGGGGGGACAAACAGCGCTCGCGGTAATTACGCGAAAGGGTCGCGCGGACAAAGGGAAAGAGAGTAAATGGATGAGAGAGGGGGAGGGGCGGGCATTAATCTTGGGGGCCGGGGCGAGCGAGGGTTGCGAGTGACACGGCGCAGAAGCCGCCTTGCTTTTTTTTTTTAACGCGCAGAGAAAAATTTCCAGTGGAAATTAACGTTGCTCGAGCGCCGCCGACAAAGGTCGTTTCGAATTTTTTTTTTCATCGTCAATGGCCGTTGGGAAAATGTTTTTCTCGTGACTTCACAGAAATTACCGCGGCTATTCGGAGATTTTTTTGACACGGTAAAAATTTTCAAATGTTCTCTTGTATACATATACTATAAGAAATTTTTGCAGGAAACTCGAGAATCGCTGGACGTTTGTTGTAAATGTTCATAAAGACAATAAATAAGCTCCGTATATCGAGTGATCAATTTGGTAAAAATAAACTTGCTGTTTTTAACTTTCATAAATGTCCAAGATACACTCTTAATCCTAAAATCGCTACGTTAAATTTTTTGTAGAAAATCCAGGTTAATTTTCAGAACATAACAAAGCGTACTTCTCTTCTGTACGAGAATTTACGTAATAATTACGGTAGTGGTTTTTCCATAAAAATTTCCAGTGTGGAAAACCCACCCCTCGTTGCTTTTACGATGATCTCCGCGTAAATTTTTATCTTCACGAAAATATTCTCTTAAGGAATAAAAAAATTTTATTACTTTTATATTTCATCATTACCATAACGGGAAAATCTTCTAGTTTTTCCGCAATAAACAAATAATGCACCACGCATTTTTATTCGGCACACTTAATCTGAAAGTTTTATTAAATTTTCGGATCTCAAAAAAACCTACCGTAAAATTGATAGTCTCAGTACTATCTACAGTCAATATCAGCGTTACAAAAAAATTCTATTACATTATGTAGATACACGGTTATTGCGTGCAGCTGCTAAATCGCGATAATAAATTCCAGCGCTTTGAAAAAACTTTTCTCGGTGCGTCCATTCGCTTTTTTCGCCTCCCGTCCGGCCGCTCTCTTTTTATCAATGACCCTCGATCAACATAACGAGAGCCGAAAGGAGCGGCGAAATTATCGAGGACAGGAGAAGGACGGGGCCAGCGGCGGGCAATTTGCGGCGGATTAATTCGCAAATCGTAGTTCCGTCGATGGCCGATCGGAGATTCGCGGACTCGCCGTGAAATTGCGCGCGATAATTGCCGGAAACTACGGCGACGCCAAGATTTTTATGGGCCGTCGCGCTTCCCCGGCCGGGCCATTGTCACGCGGGCCACGCTTTTAATTAAGATTAAAGCGTCACGGTGTAATGCGTCTGATACTGCAATTACCGGGCGATTTATCGCCGCCGGCGCTATTGTCCTGGTTTCCCCTCCTTTTTTCCTTCTTTTCTCCGCTTTTCTGCGCGTTTTATTTTTCATGAGGTTTGACGATCGAGCTACTTTATTACTTTGGTGGATATTGATATGCAAACCAAGTGTATTAGTAAAAAAAATCGTGTTACTTTTATTTATTATACACTTTGTCGTCGTGCGAAAATATAGTGTGCGTGGGATTTAACAAATAATACTTTTCACAGTCTGGTTATTTTTAAATTCAAGATCAACCAGTACAATTTCTCTAAATTTCAATCTACATGCAAACTTTGGTAGAGGTGTCTAAAGTTAGATAGCGAAACTTCACGAGATACTTTCGCGCACGTGCCAATGTTTGCGCACGTGTCCTCGGACACAGCAAGCACCTAGAGGAGATGCGGAAAAGGCACACGCGCGCGCCTACACTCGAGCACCCACGAAACAGATTGACCGCCTAAAGAATCTAATGAAATTCCTAAAATGCAGCTTTGTTCGAGATTATTACTTAATTCGCCGGAAAAATGAGAACCGCGCGAGGCCGTAAAAGCGCCAGGAATTTAATCATGCGTGCGCAGCCAGCTCCTCGGAACGACACCGGCAGACGCGCGGAAATTCCGTCGAAAGCATTGATCCCGGTATGTTCGAACTGCGCGAAAAAAAATGGAGATTGCGGATAATGGATAACGGCGGATTCCTCGGTCGCGCGTAATAAGTGTAAGTACTCGGCTCGGGGGGAGTCCCGTAAATACGGATAGACCCGGCTAGCCCTCGGGGATTCCCCGGCAACCAGGAAAAAGAAAGGAAGCGCAAATTGCGCGAGCTTCTATGGGGTCGTTCGGAAATTGCGGAAAGAGAGAGTAGACCGCCGATCGTCGTGTCGTGTGTTCGTTCCGCTCTGTGCGACAACTCCATCAATCGCGTTTCCAATCTTACCCGTCTACAAATCTATAAAGGCTCATGAACAGCGGAACGGAGTTTACTGAATTATTTAGCGGAGTGTATACTGTTTAATCAATACGCAAATAAGTTACATCGAGAGGACGTAAGCAAGCTATTTTGATTTGTTCATGTCAAGGAAGTGAATTTTTGATAAAGCTCTATTTCATTTCAGGTCGAGTTTAGGCTGTTCTCGGGGAATTGTAATAATCATGATGAATTGAATTTTATTGCGACACTTGAAGAAATGGATATTTACAAAAGTATTAGATCTTCTGAAAAAAGACTAAACTAACATTTAAGGCTCTTTTGGATAAACTGTTACTTTTTTGTAAATCGAATTTCAACTCATACGTTAGCCACAACGTTATCAGCAGTTTATAGAAGTATATTATGGCTTTCACTATACGTTTTGAATTATTCATTGCGAAATTTTTTGGGTTTCAATTATGTAGAAACTTTTTGTGGACATTGGCAGCCAGCATCTTCGGGGCTAACGCGAAACTGAAGTTTTGAACTCTTGAAGTGAATAGCGATGTAAGTGAATTTATTCTCCTTCTCTATAAGTTTACTTTGAGATCATTATCACGCAATAAATAAATTACCATAAATCAATCGCATTTTTACATCCAATTGTGTGATTTAATTTCAGTAAGTTTACCTAAGCGTACCTAGTGGTGGATAGATTTCACTTCGTCGATAAACGTAGAAAAGGTGTAAGTCGACTTAACACCTTATATTCCACGTAGCTTCTTCAAATATTACCATTCAATTGAAAACTATTACACAAGTTCACTACAATATTGCTTTCAGCAATTGATTATTTATCCCTGTAACGGAAAAAGGTCGATATTCGTATCCGCGTGTGGAAATCGTTCCGAAAGCGTCACACGAATGTTCGCATTGACCCACTTATAGAGATTCACGTATACAGCCTTCGAACTTATTTCTTTGTGGACATCTGTATTTATTCGAGTAATCCCCGTAATCTCCCGAAAATCCTATCTTTCTGCTACGCACTTTTCAAAAGTACCTATCGCGCACGTTCCTTACAAAATAATAAACATATAGAATTTATCCACCTATACGTAAGCTCCGCACAAAAAAAAAGAGAAGATTAATCTCGTAAGAATAATCGAGCAAAAATTAATCTCCGCGACTCCCCGGGAATAGCAATTTAATAAATCCCACTCGATCATCGAGCGCAACATTACCCAAATTCATCGAGATACCGGGGAGCGAATCAACTTACACCTCCAATAACATCCGGGCCCTCGAAAGAAATCTCCATCCACCCAATAAAACGAAGATCCCCGCAATATCCATTCCCCGCGCTCGAGGAGAGAGAAAAGAAAAAACGATTCGCGGTGAAAAACACCGGCAGCCCGCTCTATTGCTAATCACCCCATTCCACGCACCCCCCGCCCGGGGGGGGGGCCACGTGGCGAGGGTGGTATAAGCCCCGGCGCGCGCCTGCGATCCCCTCCGCCGAGACGGAGGCTGCAGTCGCGCTTGTTTTTAGATGTGGATCGATGGCGCGTGTCGCGAGACGCAATTGCCCGACCTTCAGCCGTCGGGCCGGCTTTATTGTCGGCTAAGCGTTTCATCCTTATACGATCCCGGCGGGGCGCGAGGGGGGAGCGCCGCTGCAGAGGAGGGGGGGCGTGACGGGGCGTCTCGAGAGGGTGGATTGAAAATTAACGCGACTTTTTGCCGATGCGCGCTGCAAGGGCTTTTAGGAGCGCCCCGGAGATTTATTGCAGCGCGCGCCCGTGCGTGAGCGCGCGCGCTGGATTTAATGGATGTCGACGCGGTGGCCGAGTTGACACGGGTTCTCTCACTTTTTAGGAGGCGATTCGATACTTTACGGGGAAAAAGGTATTGGAAACTTGGCTTTTAGGTCATGGAATGATGCAACTGTTTATTGAAAGCGAAATTAACCTTTTTTTAGTGACGGTCTATCATCTTCTCGAGAGAGATAGAGAGAGAGAGAGAGATAGAGAGAGATAGAGAGATAGATAGATAGAGAGAGAAAGAGAGAGAGAGAGAGAGAGAGAGAGAGAGAGAGAAAGAAAGAGTGTTTGAAATTCTGTTTTACAAAAATTGGAAGCGTTTCGTCCGTGACTGCTGCGGTGGCCTCATCAGTGTTGAACCAGTAACAAATAATAAACTTTTAATTAAATTGGTTAAATTATAAACTACTAGATGTGCAGTGTGTTTAGTTATCATTTATAACAGACAAAAGAATTATTTGTAGGATTTTTAATAATGATAAGATATAAATATAGCAACACTTTATTTTAATCTGTATGATGGTAGCTATTGAAATCGGTCATTGACACTCGAATTATCGCTCTTTTTATAGGACGTTGAGACAAGCGGAGACAAGATACTCTAATGAAAAAAGTTATTTGTTTATGTGAGGATTTTAAAATTTATTCAAGTAAAATGAAAACATTTCATATTCCCAGCCACTGTAACACGCCAAAATATAATCACGTGAAATAAATTTATTGCTATAACAATAAATAATATTATATAGGTATATGTAAAGCAAACAAAACCACTCTAATGAAAATTAATGACCGTGAGAACACCTCGCTCGTGAACAATCGTCGATGATTTTTCTTTGCTAATTACACTCGTAGCTTTCGTTTATTAATTTAACAATGATGATATCGTTAAATTTAAATATCATGTCGGTCAGTGGAATATTGACTATTGACCTGAAGGCGATCATTTTCGTACAGCCTTAAATAATTGCTTTGAATCAATTAAATTATTGATACTTGTACTTGATAAACCTTTTTATTTTAACAATTACCATTGTGAATTTTACGGGAAAATTCTTAAATGTATGTTATTCAATACTGTATTAAAAATCATTTACGATTCTTGCTTTTATATTATTCACACACAGTATAGTCTAGCAACATCATCCCTGCTGCAACACCTATTTATTGTAGTTTTATGATACTTTATACAATTCACTTTATATGATTACGGTATAAAGTAATTTAGGTTGATGTACGGAATAAATGTTCGTACAAAAATAAAAGAAAATGTATATTATACGATACGACTGTAGCCTTATGACTGAACCATAAAGCCATTCATTTTTGAGAAAAGTGTACGGTATATTTTATACACCCATCGCGGCAAATTATTGCGGTTATAAATCAAGCTTTTAAAGCGAAGCTATTAAATTTCTCCGAAAAAGGTAAATCAAACTTACAAATAATACAGAAACGGACAAAGGTCTTCGAAAAGATTTTCGGTGCACGTATTCAAATATGCATGCATTGAAAATCGCCTCGGATGGGGGTGGCTTTTTCTAAAAATTCCGAGCATGCCTATCGGATGCTCCCTAGGAATCTGACTAGATTGATAATTGGGAGTGATTGGATAAAGGTCAACTGTCTGAAGAGGGTGATGTAGAAAATTCGAAGGAGAGAGATTATGGGGAGTGGAGCTTCCATAAATACGTGATTGGAATGAAGGGGCGACCTCCGTTTGCATGAAAAAATATTTTCGCCGCAGTGTTCCTTTAGATAGACCTGCCTCCGCTTCGCTCGACTTTGATAAATAGAAATAAAAATTGGTAATTTGTTCATTTTTTTTGGTAAGTTAAGCGAAAAAATCATCATTAATAATATTAGTGAGACGTGTGAAAAATGTTCGATATCACAATTATTTTGTGACATATAATTGATAATTATCTCTCTGATATATGTACTTTATTAGCAGAGCTTCGTTTTAGTTGACATCTAAGTTCATTCGTGATTTATAGATTCTGTCGACTCCATATTATATAACTGGGGTAAATTTTCACCGACAGTTGTGAACCAAAATTTTTGTTATCTGTAATGAAAACGATGAAAATTTTAAAATTTTTAAAATTTCCTACTCAAAGTATCAATAACTTTTACATAAAATGCAAATGTAGTTGTTAAGTAGATAGTAACTTTCAATTTTCAAAGTTCTCTCTGCGAAAATTTTTTTTAGATATTCATATGAGAAATGACAAAAGTTTTATGAAACCAGATAAATTGAAATTTTTTACCCGTTCAATGAGAAACTTACTCGTCTTATCAAAATGGAATTACTTAAATATTGATCGGATTCATGTTAACCCAATAAAAAAATAACTAGATTTTATAAAACTCTCTTAATCAAACAAATTCCACAAGATGTTCGCTTATCCTTTTTCACCTGAAATAAAATGAATAAAACTTTAATATAGCGACAAATACTGCACTTCATTTTTCCACGTCGTACGAAATTTTATTTGACTTTTAACAAAAAATGTAATTTTTCAAATTATACTACGAAGATCAAGCATAAATAATACAACCTCAATTTTTGACTTAATATAAAAAGATTTATACAGGAAAAAAATTAAATATTCCAACAAAATTTTCTGCGTTACAAAGAATTGTCTTTCAAAGCAAAAATACGACTATTTCAAAGCACGCGAAGTACCACAAATTTTTCCAGCATTAATATAATTATAGTTTCAACAATTCAACTAATAACGTCTACCTCCTACAAAACAATCTTATTTAATCGGACAATTCCAAGAAAAGCTTAAAAGCTCTCTAAAGAGCAACACTAAATCATTTAATTTCAAAGGCCACAAAAAAAAGCAGTCGAGCGAATGAAAAATCGATCAGTTCTACAGCCAACACGAAACTCCCATCTCGATGCAGACGCAGCGCAAAAAAAAACGAAAAAAAGAAACGACCGAGGGTAGCGAAGCGAAGTTAGTTCCGTTAAAAAATTCACGTCGAATGATCTCCGATCTGCGTTTCTGTTTCAGGTGAATCCGCCGCGGGGAGGCGCGTCCGCGCGGAGCACACCGGGCAGAATGTCAAGTCGCATCGGTCGGGCAATCGCACAGGGCCATCGACGGCAGCCCGCCTCGGCGACTACACGAGGGCCCTTTGCCCTTTTATTTAATAAGCCCTCGCCGTGAGCCGCGGGGATCGATCGATCCGCGCCACGAGGAGCACGGCGAAGAGGCGCTCGCGAGTCCGCGGCTCACAAGGTCGCTGATCGAATTTTCGCGCGCACACCTGCGCTGTTCCACGGATTTGTTTGACTTCTGGTAAGTTTTCGGGACTTTCTTTTCTTCCATTTTCTTTGTCAATTTTTATGTTTTTTTAAAAAACTTTTTCGTAGTTGTTATTTTATAATAAATTTCATGAATATGACATGCCTGATTTTTTTTGTTTCACTATTTTCTTCGCAGACATAAGATTTTAGGTTGGTGTAGCTATCTAATAAAATTTTTTAAAGTACTTTCTATTGAACTGAAAACTACGTACTATATAAATTCGTTCTTTTTATGATCGCATCTGCGTAGTCGCAAATTCACGTGAATTTTTGCTGATTACGCGAAAAACTATTTTAAATGAAATTTTTTAATACGTATTCTAATGAATTTTAATAAAAGAGAAACTATATCTGCGTATTCCTGATTTTATCTACTTTAAAATTCCATTCGTGACTTAAGGTCACGCCAGTTCTGAGTGGGTGGATATGAGCAAACATTTCTGGTGTGCTTTTTAAATTTTTTATTTGTCATGTGATTAAATATCAGTGTTCCAAATTATCTGCAAACATGTACTTATTCATTTACGAGATGTCGTTAGTACAATGTGATTCATAACATGAGTGTTAGTCACGACCAACACAATAATGCAAGGATACATAGAAATGCATCTCATATAACTTTACTCTGAATAAATAAACGATGAATATGAAATTTAATTAATCATGTTATGTTACTACAGTACACAATTGTTTGAAGTAGATTATACAATTACATTAGTGTATTATTCTATTCTGTCCTTAATAAAAAATGTTACATTAATGCATAGTAAATATTAATTATAAATTTATCAAAGAAATTGGAAGAAAATATACAAAAAAGAAATTGTTACAAAAAAGTTACTTATACTGCGTGAAAATGATATCCTCGAATGAGATTCAGTGAATATCGACAGCTGAAGGGAAGAAGATGTTAACAAGTAAAGCTCAATTCGAATGAAGAAGATGCTATCTCATATGCACATAGTGTATGAGTTAGCATTTTTTTTTAAGTGCATTTCGAATTATTATCTTCTCCAACCGAATTCCAAGTTAATTCCCTACTCAGAGGTCGATATAAGATATTCGCTTACGAAGTGGTCGCCTTGCAGCACCAAATAAGTTATCTAAATATAAAAGAGTGCAATTCACGAAGAGTGTGGAAAGAGTGAATATTCTACGTTATAAGACATTCACTTTTTCGATAAGTTCTTACGATTTTTAACTTTAAAAAACTGAATATTCCCTCTTTCACATTTAGAGGGTATGAATGTAGATGAATTTTACTCGTTCTTATTTTAAAAAATGAATATTTCTTCTTTCCTCTATGCTGATGGATGATACTTCACTTTCTCATCACATTAAAACAAGGAAGTGTTTACCACGCGCAAAATAATTTCCTATCATTTCAGACTTAAAAAAAGAAACTGCTCCGATCGATCAACCGGAACGGCGGCGAATCCGCGCGGGGAGTACGGTACACCGTCGTCCGTGCGCGCCTAAAAAGGAAGCCCGAGATGAGGCGGAGGCTGCGAGCGTCGCGCCGCGCGAGGCGCCAGCGGCTCGAGGAGTAGACGATGGAGACGCAGGGCCCGAGCGAATGAAAAGCAAAGACTAGCGCCCGGCAAACATGAACACGTCGTATCTGCTGGGGGAGGACGAGGAATGGGGCCGGAGATATTACTTCACTTACTACAGCGAGTTCGGCGACAGGAAGGGCGCCAGCGGCATCGAGGTGAGAATTCCCTCCCCTTATTTTCTCATTTCGCGCGCTTCTCTCTTTTCGGGAGGAGGGGGAGGGGGGGAGGCACAGTCCCCTTTTTTTATTTCCCACGCGGGACTCCACTCCCGCGGCTGCTTTCGATCGAAGACGCGGAAGGAAGGAGGAGGGGGGTTACATCACAGGAAGAAATATATACGAATTCGCCGGGCGTTTCTTTTCGATCAAGGATGACTTGTTTCTTTTTAATCCCGATGGAATTTTTCGCGAGCGTGCAGCTGGAGGAGGAGCGGCGTGTCGTTCATTTACATTTTACGTATGGCTGAGTAAAAGGGAGATGCCTTTTACCGACGAGCGAGTGCGGATGATGAATCACTTGCGAGTTTGAAATTTATCTGCTGATTTGAAATATCATTTTCAGCTTCAAAAGCACCGATAAACATTGTTAAAACACGACTTACTCATCAGTTGCTGAAATTAAAAAAAACAATACTTTTATTTAAAAAAAATGTAGGTACTACAAAGTTACTTTTAGGTATGTTTTGATTCTCACGTATGCACGGAAAGATATTTTTTATAAATCGGGAAGTTACGAATAAAGAAAAAAAAGATAATTACATTTAAAAGGAACAATTTTCAAATCATTTCAACCATTATCTTACTTTTGAGATAATTGGAAAGAATTTGTAAGGAAACGAGTGTCTGAGCATACCGGCATGTTACTACTTAAGCCGATTGAATAAGTTACCTGAAACAATATACTGAACGATATACCTAGTAGTTTATTCTTTGAAATAAGCAGCGTTACATAATACAAAAAATTATTATATAACTTTTAAAATCAATTGTTATTTTAATTTAATTGGTCCCTTTATATGCGTTACCAGAAATACGTATAAATCCAAAAGACGGAAATGAATATAAAATATGCATGAACCACATAAATGTTACCATAAATTACAAAAAAAGATCTTCATTATTTTGAATTCAGTGCATATTTTATTTTATTACACAATATTTTATTTACTTAATGTAGTCATTAAAACGGTAAACCTCCGCAATGAAATATTAATAGAGTCAATAAAATTAGTGAAATTTTTGCGCTCTTGCTTAAATAGAACTTTTATTTACCTCGGGCAATTGCTAAGAGGCAAAAATATGTATACGTTGTACGAGGAAATAGAAACAGGCAGTAGCTTACATGTACATATGAATATGTGCAAAAATTTTTATTTTTCAAATTAAAATGCAGCATAACAAATTAATTAAAGTATCTTGAAACTACCTCTTCTTATACAAGTACAATGAATTTTACTCGATACTACCGCTATAAATTTTTAATTATACAATTAAAAACTTTAGTTCACAAGTACTTAATAATTAAGAGCGAAACTGCGCAGCTCAGAATCAAACTCATCACGCAGGGCGTAAAAAGCAACGTGCCGCAACTTACCTGCGCCCAAGCCGCTCGCGTTTCGTGCGCACGCATTCGGAAAAACAAGAGAATCCCACGGCCTCGTCCGAAGTTGCTCCTCGGCGAAAGAAGGGGGTGGGCAGCGGAGGAGAGCATCCCTCCGGTCTACCGGAGCACAAAGGAAACTCGGCTAATCAAGTTTTCGGCTGCAGCCGTCGAAACTTTTTGCGCCTCGCCAAAAACTTTAACCCACCACCTTCGACTCGACGCGGAGTTTTTCGGATTCCTCGGTCGCCCCGTAATTAACGCGTGTAGGGGGCTGCCCGCCCGCCGGCCGCCCGATTGCCTTTGTCGGGGTGGAGCTTGATTTTAATCAAGCTCGAATCCACACCCGCGCACCCGAGGTGAAACTAGGTTTCGGCGTAACCGCGAAAACGCCGCGGCTCGCAGATTCGTTTTTGCATCCCCGGCTGGAATTAAGGAGCGCTCCGCTCGGCTGGCCGCCTCTTTGGCCGCGAGTCGAGTCGACCGCGGATAATTTAATTAGCGGGAGAGGTTTATGCAGTGGGATGGGCGCACCTGGAAGTGTTCGGGGATTCGATTTCTTTCGAGGAACGCATCTATGGGGGGAGTTAAGGCCTGCTCGATGTAGGTAGGTGAAATTCGAGTGAAAGTTTTCGTTCCATTTTAGAAAGGCTGTTTTTCAGTTTGAGCTGGACAACACAATGAATTTGATTAACGAAAAGATAATTTTTAAATGAAATAACTTTGATCTTTCCTTGTCTTTTATGGACAAAAGTGCATCGTTTTTTAACAAACGTGTAATAAGTATTAATGTAACTCGAATTTTCTAAAAAATTAAATTTGCAATTCACTACTGTGATAACATCTTATAGAAAATTGGATATTCGCTCCTTCTGCTTCTGCATTGAGACAAGCTATGGTGAGACAGATGTGTTCCTGATCATTTTCATAAAATTCTGACTGATCAACATGTGCGCATGTAAAATTATCGATTTCAATTGATGTATTTGGCTTGCCTGATTCAGTGAAGCGCGCAATAAAATAGCCGCCAACATGAAATTTTTCTGCCAACAGCAATATACCGCCATTTAAGTTGTACATGGGTATGTTGAAGTAGGGTTTCAATGGCGAACGGTAAAATCTAGGAGTAAATTCTAATGTCTTATTTTCACCGGTTAGATCGAATTGTATACAATTTACATCGATGCGATTGTATGTACAAAAGCCAAGATGATTGCTAGCGGTCGATAACATTGCAGCCTGATGTTCCAGACGGTGCACCAACTTAGGAACTGCAAAATAAAACCAAATTTATTAAGTACACTTTGCACGAGAAACATCTAAAGTTGAATTCATGAAACAAATAAAAAATAGTGAATTTCCAAATTTTAATGCTTTTTCAGACAAATGTAAGTAATTTTACAGATATAAGTAAACTTCAATGAGAATTTCTTAAAGTTTCATTACAGGATTTTTTCGAATAATTTATCTGCACTAGAAAGAAAATAGCAATGTGTATAAAGAAAATGACAACTTGCAAACGAGCTTCACATTGCAAATCAAAATAATAATCATTAATCGTAATAAAGTAAATTAAAAACTTTACCTCTATTGCGCACCAAGTATACATTAGTTTTCAAATAGCTACTCTCCAAAAGAACAAGTCCTTTGGCGGGTGAGGATTTGTCAATCAAACGTACAACATCACGCCGTAGTGTATTTTCCTGCACTCTAACCGACATCCACGGGCTGACATCTTTGACTACGTTACCCTCGTAGTCAAGCGTAATTTTGCACCTGTGCGAGCGGCAAGCCTCTCTATCGACGTAAATGACCTCGTACGTATCGTCGTAGGTAACGACGTTCACAAAGTTCAATGCCGAGTCAACGTTTAAAGCCACCGGTGGTTCGCTCGTACGGCAATCTTTCATGTGAACGTTCGCCAATCTAGTGAGTTTGCTGTTTACTTCGCTCCAGATTAAGATCACTCGGTCGTTATCCACTGGGAGTACAATTTTGGATTTGTCGATAACGTCGTCTGGGCACGAAACTTTCAAATTCACTTGACACGACGTCGTTGGGTCTGGGCCGTCCTTGCTATCGACGATGATTTGTTTCACTTGACATTGTTCCTCTGCACCGCTGCCAGCGCACACAGTGTAGACCAGTTTCGCACGGTTGAAACCCCATGACACAGGAGAAGTCGCGTTCGCAATTTTAATTTCCCTGTTTATTTGCGTCATTAAACTGCTGACCATTGTTGCGGTGAAAATCAACGTTAGTAATATCGCTAATCTTGAAAATGTCATGATGATAATTTCTCTGTAAAAAAAATATAATCTTAAATTTTATACTTATAAAAGCATAAAAAAATATAATTTTTGTGTAAAAATGTACTATACAATAATGTTAAAGGTTATAGTGAAATATAATAAAAGTTCAGATATGATATAAGTAGATACCAAAATTTGTTTGAACTTATTATGACTCACGGCAGATAAAAGTTTCGAGGGAAACGGGAAACGCTCGTTGTAAATAGCTCGAAAGTTCCATAGAAGATTAAAACAATGGGTATAAAATATTTAAGAATTAGATTGATTATTCTTGTAAGAAATTTTTTCTATTTTTTTATTTTTGATTCAGAAAACTTCTTTACTCACCTTGTACTCAGAAAAAAATCACAGAAAGCTTTCAATTATAGAAATTATAACACTGCTACAGTATAAACATAACAGCCTTCCAAACGCAAATGAGGCACTGTCGAAACACTGTGAGCAAGTGCTTTCTATCGCAGAAGGTTATCCGAACAGTTCGTTGCGTAAATTTAATTTAATCATCTGCGACAACTACTATACTAGCATCGAAACCAGTTGATATTAAAGTTTATGTGCAATAAATGAAAATCTCGAAAAAGAGTAAGAATATATTTTAATAAATTTCATATATAGTTAATAGTCCATTGTTCATAAAATTTTATCGCTACATGTCAGTACAGGTAAAAGTTGAAAGGGGTCAAAATAAAAAGTATGCTGACGGTATGTTATGGAACGTTAGCTTTTGATTCAAATTATATTGCCGGCGTTTCCATTTGCTGTTTCTTTCACATCCTCCGAAATGTCTGACATGTTGAAATGTCAAAGTGCCAACGCGTTAGATTACATTTCGCATTTTTTATGAAAATATAATTCATCGTTGCTTTAATATTACTTTATTTATTTGTTTTTTAAAGTATCCAATAATTTATTCGATCTCGATAATATCAATGTCATTGGTCCATATTATAATTATAGTTGAAAATTCCAAATATCGTAGTTCAACTTTTCCAAAATTACCCGCAGTAGTGATTAGTTATACAAATGATAAGTAAAACAATATAAATTCTTATATCGTTTAAATGGAATACCCACATATCACAAACTGTTTTATGACAGGCCGATCAATCGCTGCTATCTAGTCTTGCATTATTATTGTTTGCCTTTGGAAATTTGTGTAAACTGATGCTTCCTTATCTATTCGACAACGCAGCAATGCGGAATGTTACGAAATAGCTAATAAATTTCCCTTATTACTATTTTTAGATGCTTTTAAAAATAAGAAGATTCTTTTTTAAAAAAGGTGAGATAGACTATCGATGAAATTTTAATATGCGATTATGTGCATGCAGATTTAAAATCAATAAATGGCTCGCTTCTTATTATGGGCTTACTTACAATATTTACTAAACATTTAAAATTTAAAAATAATTTTTCGCTTACGAATAAGCAAAGCATCATTGCATACCCCCGCATTCATCGTTAAATTGCATCATCGTAAAATAATGGAATTTCATCACCCTGTAAAAGCTTCTTCGAAAAATAATTCTACCATTTCGCGAAAAACCTTTTTCCATAAAGTAAAAAAAGTGCGCGCGATCCATTAGCATTCCTATTACCCCTAAACACCAACCATGCACCCGTTAAAAAAAGAATAAACAAGACATCATTTAAAATCAAACAAAGCGATTTATTTATTCATCAAAAAAAAAAAAAAATGTTCAACCACCACCGCGCCCGCTTCCGCTAATCTCCGTGTATATTAAGAACCCGGAAATCCAAGGGCGCGCAAAGACCCCGCCGAGATTTTCCTCCGGAGATTTATGTGGCCTTTGATGGGGGCGCGCCCGTTCGGGGCTTAAAAAATGCCTTGGCAAGCGTAATCGCGTTAATCTGCCGGTCGGCGAAGGTGCGTAGCCGGGGTCGGTTATCGAACGATAAATCGGGATCCTCAGACGCACCGCACTGAAAAGTCCGCGTAGGTATAATATACACCGGGAGATGTAGTGTGAGGGCGTGGGCCCCGCGGCGTCCCGCGGGAACCGCCGACGCGAGGACCGCGGCTCTCCCCGGGGGGTGTTTTGAGCCGGGTGCTGCGGAAGATCGCCCGAGCCGATCGTCGCCCAAGCGCGCGGAGAGAAGCGGTTTATGGCGCCGGTGGAGCTGTGATTCCTCTGCTCGCTGGTCTACTTGTTTTGCGCGGGAGGGAGAGGAACGGCCAGGCGGTATAGTTACGCGAGAAACTCGTGGTTATTTACGTTTTTCATTGAATTTGAGGAGTTTTTAGGTGGTTCCGACGGGAGCTGCAATTTTATTGGGGTAGTGATAGGTAGGTATTAGACTCTGGAGGATTGAATTTTTTTTTATTTTTAGAACTGGGGGATCAAGATGGGGAAGGAATACGCTTTTTGATAAGGTTCTGGTTTGAATTTAAATGTGATTATATATCATGTAGTAGTATCACTATGATAAATTATTAGTTTTATTTTTATATAACACTGTCCTTGTGAAAATTTAGTAACGTATTGACTTATAAATTGTTTATTAGTATTCAAGGATAAAGTTTTATGAGGATTGATATTATATAGTATGAGGACATTATTTATATTTAAAAAAACAGCAGATTTCTTAAATTTTATCAAATTTTTTATACACTATCGTATTGCTGTAAATTGATTTTAAAACTCCAGTGTAATTATCACTATTTCCGCGACATCTTTCTCATCCTCATATAAGCTTCGCGTGCGCGAGATTAGTTACAAACAATAATTTATTACCTTTTGATAATTTAGCTGCCTAAAATGCAACAGGAATAGCTGATTATCTCTGTTGGAAATGTGCATTATACGCAGTATAAATTATTTATCCAAACAGTATGAAAGAGAAAAAATATGAAATTATAAAATCCAGCTTTCGTAAAGGAATCTATTATCGAAATCATTTTCAATGATTTATAGGGGTAAACGTGGTATGAAAATTTAGTGCCTAGAATGATGAACATCCGATATGAAAATGTACGAGAAAAGTCCGGAAATTTGATGGCCTGCTGAATTATACAGAGGGTCGTTATTTTCAAAGTTTCAATTGAAAAGAACTAAGTTAACTAAGATATAAGTTTTAAAATACCGTCTTTTCTCGATTCTTTCCCCAAAAGTACAAGTGCAAGTGGAATAGTAATGCGAATTTTAATTCTTCAACTTGTTCCACAAATGCGTAATTCAAATGCACGAGTTTACTTTGTTCATATTATTAACAACCCAAATCTGCTGACTGTGTTAAACTCATCATTTTCTATAGCGAAAACAAAATATCTAAATATCACATCCATTAAATTATAATAAGTTTATTTGTAAGTATTATTTACGAATAAATAAAAAAATTATTTGACATTTTCAGGTGTTGGTATTGGCTGTGAGTTTCGTGGTAGCAGTGCTGGCGAACCTGGGCATAGCGGCGTGCGTATTAAGGTACCGGGAGATGCGCACCCCGACGAACCTCTGCCTCGTGAACCTCGCCGCGGCGGATCTGCTCTTCGCCCTTGGCGTACCCGCCATCGCCTACACCCGGCTCACCCAGTCCTGGCGACTCGGTGATGCCGTTTGCCGTATGCTGCCCTACTCTCAGGTATATTATTTTTCCTAAATAAATTAATAAAAAAAATCAATAACTATTTATTACAGTCTTATATTTTATAAGGCCGGATAGCTATGTACACATATAATCTCGTTATAAAAAATAGTGGAAAACAAACTAAGAAGTATACTTACATCAAAAACCAAACTTAAATTATCATATTATCTATTTTCAAATAAAAAAATTAATTTTAATAAAAAAATCTTATGCATTACAATATATCACCGTGCGATCTTCTCTCGTCGTGGGGTTTATCATCACCGAATCCAGAAAATTCCTGAAAACTGCCGATGGAACGGCTACTTTGATTTTCAAACATCACCGAAATCGCGAGGGAGAATAGAGGGGGAAATTTCAATGGAGATCATCGCGCAACTGGATTCACCGCACTTTGTGCACGCGCGACACGCAATGCGATCATGTATTCGCGATGCGACTGCGAATTGCTCTCTCTCTCTCGCGTCTGCCCCGCCGCTCGTCATTTCTCCGGGGTATCGGAAAAATTGAAAGCTCGTACAGATCGCCGAAAGTGCGCTCGATCCACATATCCACCTCGAGTCGTTATATATACAGCGATGAAGCCGTATCCGAGGGACAATTCTCGGTGAATAAATACTAAATGTATATAAGGTACGAAAGTTGTATATTGATATTCGGCGGGGACTCTTTCGAGGTCAAGGATTTTTCTCCTCGTGCACGAAGCCCTTGGGGCTTTCCATTTTAGATTTTTTTATCTCAGCTCCAAGTTATCCAGAAGATAGATTTTATCGGTATGTGTATACATACCTTGAATTTCAGGCAGATTATTGTTTACATGGGAAGCATCGTTTTGTTGGGATTTGCAAACCGTACTTGCCTGGATACTGACGGTGTAAGCTTATATTTCGTTTGCGAGTCGAAAATAAATAAGTCATTGGAAATATATTAATTCAATACCAGATAAAATAAAAATAGAAATAAAAGTATAGCAAAATATTAGTGAATTTTCAATAAAATAATTTAAGCAGGTGCATTTGTAAAGGTAATACCGGAGGCACTTTAGTGTTAAAAGACATTTTTTTGTTTTACAAAATAATAAAAATTGTTTTGTAAAACAAAAATTAAATTTTTTTTAATGTATTAATAACAAAAGTATTAATTCAGGTATGAGTTAAACTATATTACATTTTTTAGTTATTTACAAATCCTTTAGAATCATTTATCATAAAATTGAATGTAACATGTATTATAATATGATGTATTCGGCATTAAAGGAAAATTTTTAATCATTTAAAAATACATAAATAAGAACAATTCCAACCTAATTATATAAAAAAGTTTAATTTAATTGACAAGTGAATACCGAAGTAGTTTAATTAAAAAAATAATTAACGCAACTTAAATTCAAATGCAATTTTTAATTTAACATCAAATAAGTTTACTTGAAAATATTCCATTTTCGTGGAAACGAAATAAGCAGTTTTCATCGAGGTTTTCATACTCGCTTGCCCGCAGCGCCCGTGCATTTTTAAAAGCGACGTCTTCGGCTGAGCGCCTAATGAATTTGCAAAGTTAAGCGGGAATACGGGGGAGCGCCGGTGGAAGAGCTTAATCGCGATTCAGTAAGTCGTTTCCGAGGACAAGTTAAATTGCATTCGGGCGTTCCGCCCTCGCGCCTCATCTCTTGATGCGCGCGTAATAATTTTCTTCAGACAAGTGCAGGCGGCTCGAATAATTGCCTCGTTACTTCGATTTCGTTAGCGCGCACCTCACTCCGCCGGGCGCAGTTATCCAAGAGACCAAGAAAATCAATGTACACGAGAATCATGTAACCGTTAGTCTCCAGCAGTGACGTAAATTACGTTTAGTCAGACGCGAGAATACTGCCTTGATGTATTATATTATTTACGACGTGATTGATCTAATAATTAGTTTAGCAATTATTCAAATTTAATTTGTACGTTTTATATACAAGGAATAATGGAGTATAATGAATCAGAGGTTAAGAGGAGGGGGGTCAAATGGGATACACTGTAAAAATGTTTCATTTCCGATGAAAACTATTCGGTAAAGATTTTATTAAAAGAGTATAAAATAAATTTTTGAAAGTCCAATTATTTTATTTTAAAATATCGAAAAAGAAATTCAAAAATATACAATTTTCCATTTGTTAATCAAGCTACTATGCATAATCTTTTATTCATTCGTTTCCCATCGGTTACATATCAATTTTTCAAGCAATAAATTCTACATCTCGCCAAACCATTAACAAAAATCAATCACGCCCAGGAAACTTATGACCACTACCGGACGTGGTAAACGAAATGCGTAAAAGCATTAGTTTAGTAAAAGCTTGTTGCCCTGCAAATAGTGCATTCGATAGGTGAGGAATGAAGGCAGCATGACGGAGCATCTTGGAGTTGCTGCGGCACAAAGTGAATCGTCGAATCTCCAAGGATATTCCTGAATGCAGATGTAACACGAAAGGAAAAGGTCGGAAAGATTCAGGGTTGGAGAGGGTGGGACGATCATAAAAGTCTTGCAAGTGCGGAAGAAGCTGCGAAAACTTTCCATAATCCTGAGGCCTTACGTATTTTTTCAAATTATATTTTAGGCGTTACGTGCCTATAAAAATTAATATAAAAAAGATGATTTGTTATAGACAAAATTAAAAAAAAATGGTTTTTAAAATAAAATAAAATAAAAACATGAATTTTTCGTTTTCGAAAAAAAATTAAAATTAAAATTATTGCATAGTACAAATATTTTTACGAGTTGCACCTCATTAAGCTTTTTAAACACTACCAAAGATATTATTTTATCGCATCGTGTTATAGTGTATAGATCAGACGCGGATACTTATTCCTCGGAGATTTCTTTTACTGTCAAATAAACAATAGTAATAAAAAAAAAAAAATAAAATACAGCTACCGCTCAAGCAATCGCAATCGCTGAAATACTTTCGACAGTAAAAAGGTCATCCTTTTTTTATAAAGGGATTTTATTGCAACGTTTATCGACGTAACAAATGTTCAGGGGTGCACCTACACCGCGCATCCTATAAAATTTAACAAAATAAACACGAAATAAAAATTCAAAAATTCACGAAATGAGAATCAACAATCATACAAAGAAAACGAGCTTACGATATTGAAAAAGGAAAAAAAAATTCTATTTTTATCGCAGTTCGTTTGCGGATTCGTGCTGCTGTGGACGCTGACGCTGATCTCCATGGACCGTCACCGCTGCCTGGCGGTCGCTCCGTACCGCAGCGCCCTGACCACCGCCAGAGTAGTCACGGCGAGCTTCATCACCTGGATCATCGCCGCCTCCCTCTTCCTGCCCGCCGCCTTCTGGTTCAAGCCCAAGGTGAACTAAGGATTAATACTTTCTCCCCCTCGCGCGGAACGCTTCCCCCGGATTTCTTCTTTCTCTTCGTCCCACAAGGTTTTTCTTTGGAGACCCTTCCTTTCACGCGTTCGGCGCGCAAAAAAAAATTCGCCTACTTTTTCGGCACAGCGACGGTGGAACGTAAAAAAGGACGGATTTCGGAAAAGCGCCGTGAGCGATGGATGGATGGTTTTTTTTTTCGTGAAATTGGAGGACGAGGTCGGTGCAGCTTTTTCAATTTGTTTGGAAGATTGACATTTGTAGTCGCATGAATTTTAGTGTTTCTTTTTAAATTGCTTTGTATAGTTTTGTACAGATTATTATACAAGTCGATGTAATAAATTAGCAAAAAGAATTTATAATAATCGGAAAGTTTTTTAGCTTTATAATAAATTTATCGACTTCAATCAAGTTTTTTCGCCGGGAAGCAGATATACGCAATATCCAACTCTGTCAATGAAAGTCAAATTTTCCCATCGATTACTACGCCTTCATTATTTTGTACAACTCTATTCCGACGGCTCGCAATAATATCCGTTCTCTCATTTCCAACGCCTAAACAATCTGTCCCGATCCCATTAAAAATGTGCAAACTCGACAAAGGCCGAGCCAATCACCCGGCGTACGAAAAAAAAGTCCCATAATACGTCCGACAAAGGGATTAATCGCGAACGGACTGTAAAGTTAGCCCAGCGTAATGCAGCTCGGCAATATTAAAAAATTCAATTCACCAAATCCCGAAGAAAATTAACACTCGTCCGCGGCTCGGGTGGATTTTTTCCATTACCACTGGAAGCCCCGGACAAAGCCTCCTTCGTTATCGAGAGCCGGGAAATTATTCAGCCGCCTTGAACTAATACGACCGCGTGGTCTTCGAGAGAAAGAAAAAAAAAATAAAATTGTCCGGAAGCAAGTCGAACCATCTCGACTGGATGTGTAAAAAGCAAACTGACGACGTTGCAGGAAGTGGCGCCGGGTCAGACCATATGCACCCTCGTCTTCCCGCGGAGCGACATCCTCAACGTGTCCCTCTGCTTCACCATTCCGATCATCGTGATCGCCTGCCTCCTGCCGATGGCCCTGCTCGTCTACCACTACCAGAGGATCTTCCAGAGGATACTCGACACGCGGAACCGATGGGCGGTCTCCTGCGTAGCCCAGGTACACCCCTTCGTGCTTGTTTCCTCTCTCGCTCTCCTCCCCCGCGGCCGGGACTTCGAAAGCTGCGCAAAGAAAGCCATCGGCGATGCTTAATTGGATTTCCCTGGAAAAACGTGTTGAGGATGTAAGGGCCGAGTTCCGCGTATAGCCTCGGGGCGGGAAAATAGAGTACTTTTTCTCCCTTTGAATCTTCTTCGTCTTCTTCTTCTTTTTTATTTTAGCGACGGAATGGAAAGAATTTTTTTTTCTTATTATTAATACGGGAATTGAAGTGCATACTGACTTTTGCTTGAAACGGAGTTATATTAACTGACGGGCAAATCGCTTTTTTTTCATCATAATATATTATTTTCTTGGCTTGATTTTTATTACGTTCGTGACTAGTTATGTTACAAACTGTCGGCTTTAATGAAAAAGAAGAAACAAATTGTCAACAGAAGCTAACACTTGTTACTGTAAAAAGGTAAATTAGATGCAGTCAGTCCACTTGAACTAATCAGTAATCAGTATTGATCCCGCGAGTGTTAAAGATGACAGCCTTAATTTTACTGGTTTTAAAGTTACAAGTTTAGTAATTAATGGTTCGTCACTAAAAGGTTTAATATCACTCACTCATATAAAAACGAATGAGGATGACCATACCACAAATTGAGGATAACTACATAAACAATATAATAAAATATTTAGAAGGAATGTACAATTTTTTACCTTTACACGGAGAGTGAAATATTTTAGAAGTAAAAAATTATTTAATTGAAGACGAAGTTTGAAAATATTTAGAATAACATCATTGTCTTTCCACACCCGTCTATTTCTACTGATTAGTTACTCCAGCCTATTTTAATATTAACAGAGTCTATTAAATCATACATCTGTTCGTAACCTACTTTCTTATATGTACAGTTCTTTTTTTAATATGAAAACTTAAGAAAATTTAAGTTTTCAAGCGCTTCGACTTATTAACATAACAAAATAAGGTCATCTCTTTTCGAAAGCCACAAGTAACCCCCCATAACTAATACCGTAACTAACAATCATAATAAGTAAGGCTTGACACACGGAACACAATTGACACGATTCTACTAAAAAAAAACTCCGTAGAGCCAATATGCTTGTCTCGAGCAGGGCCTGGAGCCGGACTCGAGTCGCCGGCGCGACTCGGAGCTGTCGGTGGTGGGCACCCTGGTGCCGTGGGCCGGGCGCAAGCTCTCCACGGCCTCGATGACGGGCGGGGTGGCGCGGCAGGGCCGCGCCGGCAGCCTCTCCCAGCACGAGGAGGTCCGGCTGCACAAGCACCTGCGCGTCGTGCGCATACTCCTGCTGAACGTCGTCGCCGTGCTCGTCATGTGGCTGCCCATCACCATCGTCATGCTGCTCATCTACCTGGACGGCAGGAGACCCACGGAGGACACCGACTTCTTTCTCAGGTACAGGAAAAATTCATCGTTCCTCTGGCGATCCTTCGATTTTATTTGCACTGATCAGTTTAAAAACTGCCTTCTAAATTTTAATTAGCGAAATTTTCTGTATATAGTGATATATGACAGGTTAAAAGTATCCCACCTATTCAATTAGGGGGGTACTTTTGACAGTTTTGACTTGTAATTTTAGTGAAATCGCAGAAATTTTACTAATTCAGATTTAGAGTGGATAGAAACTTGAATATGGAAAGTGCATGCAGATCATCACGTTATTTTTTATACTTATGTGTAATTATTATCCTGATGAATTAGGAAACAATTAGTAATGTCGACAGTTTCATATTTTTTTCGCTAGCTTATATCGTCATTAAATTGCACTAGGTATAAGTATGGAAAAAGAGAGACTGAAGCTTCACAATACCCTGTTTAACAAAAGCTTTTCATAGTGTTAGACCTTCGCAGGTATTGTATTTGAAATTTCAGCTTTAACTTTGTCTTTGTTATGCTTTTACGCTAGGATAATTTTAAACCATGACTGAGTTGTTTAGAATAGATGCTACATCATAGTCTTTTCAAAATACCATTTTTCCATAATCTACTTTTTTCGGTCCTCTTGAAACGCAATTCTAAACGTATCTTACTTTATGGTAGAAGAACACTCCTGTGTTTCTCGATATGTACCTACAGGTAACATTTGATTGACAAAGTTGACGTTTAATTTAAACTCGAAGAGCATGTCATCAAAAGTAGAAATTTCGAATAACTAGAAGCAAAACATTCGTTTCCCAATTATTACGGTGAATAGCAACGTATAGTTTTTTTTAGAAAGTATCCCTAATTAGAGTAATGCGTAATGTTAGAGCAAGCTTACAGTTCTCAAGAGAAACTATAATTACTACCGCATGAATTAGCTATGAGTTTTTTTAATAATCCGGGGCTGCTCATCTATTACAAATATTATAAAATAAAAGTTTCTTTACAAATTTTTTTTTGTAAAATATTGTGTTTTTTCAGTAATCAAAGCCCAAATCAGTGTGAGCGACGATAGCTCGATGTACGATCTGCTACACATTCGATACGAATTATTACATCGCTCGGTTAATATTTTCTTCGTTTGAGGCGCAGTAGGGCTCGCTATTATACCAGTTTATCGGTTCTTTTCGATATTCGCGCATTCCTTCATCCTAAATAATCAATAGAGACTGGATATTAATAGCTTTATCAAGTGGTACGAATGTAGTTGGCGGAAAGGTTGGTAAATTCATTACCGCGAGGCAATTCCAAGTTCCAAGCTTCCAATAGCAAGTGGTCCAACTGATGAGCCGTAATCGTACCACGCTGGCCAATGGACTTCTTATCATCGGATTATTGCGATATTGCCAAGTCGCCTCAATTGCAACGTATCAAGTTGCTGCTACGTCTGAGATTTATTACTCCGAATTATTACAGTTTAATATCAATTTATTTATTCCACATCACCATTCTATTTTTCCCTCTAAATAATTAATTTTTTATGGATTTTTTCACTGTTTTACACTCAACGCATTTGTTCAAATATATTAATATCATTCAGCAGTAGCAGCAAAAAAATATGATTATACATCTGTTATTCCAATTCATTATAATATTTGACATCGATCATTTCACACCTACACCGCAACTGATCAATCTTCATTAAATTTAAGTACGTGCCATTTTCCACCTATCCAGCAATGTTATTCAATCGAATTTATCATCGCCGCGAATCGATAAAAAGAACGACAAACAACATTTCCAAGGCATCCCCCGACGTATTTTTATATTCACCTCTTCGCGGTATAGCGCAGCGAAAACTTTTTTATCCCGCTTCCTCGAAGAAGTCAATTCCAGCCGGTATACATCGAGTCGTTATTTCGACGTCGTCCCACCTCGCTTGTAAAGCAACTGCGTTTATTTGCTCGTCCGCCGCGTGAAAAATTGACGCGAGGGTGGGAGTGCGGTTTATAAAAGTCGATTTTCACCCCCGAAATAGGAAGAGCAAGGTCGCGCGCGTCTGTACGTTTTTACGATTCGGCCGGTCGTAAATCACGATCTTATGAGGAGGCGCGACGAAAATAAGTATCGCCTGCATCTCGAAAATTGATAGCGCGCAGGTATCGATGCTTAATCTATTTTTGATGAGAGGAGGCTGGCCGGGTGGCTGACGCGCCTGGATAAACTATCGTCCTTATTTTCGGATATACCGTCTCTGGAGTGGAACTAATTGTTCCCGTGAAATTGAAACTAATTATCCTTGCAAATTTGACGGCACGTCGATCTATTTTAAATTGAATTCGAGGCTTATAAAAAGAAGTCCGATTTTATTTTTAGATTCAAATTATTTTTAGATTTAAAGGTATATTTTTAAACTAGTCGATGGACGACCATTTGAACTTTCGATTTTTCATTAGTCAATTATTTAATTATCTTCTAAATTAATCTTTTTCTTTCAATACTTTAATATTATATGATCTATTTTTTACGTTATTAAACTATTGTTTTATTTTATTTTTTTTTAAGTACACTTATATTGAAAGTCAATAAATTCACTTGTGATGGTAATAAATTATGCATACTATAATTATTCAACGATCGATTATTCAGATTATAAATTTTTATCTCAATTCTATTATATATTCAGTTAGCTTAATCAAGTAACTATAATTATCTTTTATAATTACAACATATCTATTCATATCATATTATTATAAAAATTATTATACATCCTGTATGTAATTATATAAAATTACAAGTTAACTCGAAAATAATAATAATAATTTTTTCAAGAAATTGTAATATTATTTTTTCCACAATCATTAACAATATTTCCCTAAAAAAAAAACAAAAGCTATCCGTTTCGCAAATTCAAAGTCGGGAAAGGAAAAATCAAACATTCAATTAGCGGTCGTCGCATTATTATTTTGGTCGATCCTGACGCAATATTAGACGCGTTTATTTTCGTCGCCAACTCGTTTAATAATGATAAAGTTGAAGCGCTGGAAGGAGAATAAGCCATATAAGTAGGCGCGGCCTCCTTTCGTCCGCGGCGAAAAATTTACCCTCTTTTCCTTACTACGGCTATATATCGCGAGATATTCCGTCGCGGACAACTTTCTTCCTCAAGGCGCAGAAGTTATAAACGACGCGTCCTATTCCGCTGGGAAAATGAATCTCATTTGTACCCGCTACAGGAAATTCGGAATTTGTTCGAATTTTCCGTAGCGATCGTTGGAAAAAAAATGATAGCGTATATCAGTTCGGAGGAAAAAAATCATGACGCAGGGTGAGTGTACAAACGGGCGGGGATCGTGCTCTCGAGTATATTGCGGGTATTGAAAAGGTACACTACTTACGCAAACTCCTTTGTGAAAGTGAGGCGGTCGCTTTTGTGATCGAGGAAACGACTGTAGCTTATTGAATATTATTTTGACCGGAAATGAGAGCCCGGCGTTTTTTGTAATGTTAATAGCAACTCGTTATTTTTAGAGTAATTCAAAAGCGTTGGGTAAAGCTTTTAAAAAAAATCATTGAAATAAATGTTTACTCTGTAAATATGAAAATGTAAAATTCGTAAAAATGCACATATTTAATGTTAAATGCATATTCACTTATTCGTACATGAAATCCATGAGTTTTCATATTTAGAGAGTATATTTTAATACTTCAATTGGATGTATTTTTTGTGCGTTTTTTAATTGCTGACAAATTTTTCCTAATGCATATTTATTTCTCGACTACTATTTGATAATATAAAATTAAGACTTTACCAAATGAGATCAAGTTGCAAGTCTTTATTAAGGTAGCATATGTTCAAGGAAACAAAGTAATATCATAATACAGCATACGTCATAATTAGCCATATATTTCGAATAGTACTGTTTATTGTTTCCAAAGAAAGGACATATTTCATTTTTACGATTGTGTACACTTCCGTCTTTGTCAAGTGTAATATAAAATTGTACCAATAAAAAGTTACGTAAGAACAGTTTAATCCAACAGATCTATCTTGAAAGTAAATTATTACCAATATTCTAAACAGTTTGTTGTAAAATTTGAAATCCAATATTAAATACTTTTTTTGGTCCTGTCAATAATGATGTTAATGACAGATTTAGAAATGAAAACAGTACTAGTCGATGTTTCAATTTTTAGAGAAGCCAAGTTAATTCTGTCCAATAAATGGAATAGGATGTCTATATACATATATCAATTCATTGGTAACAGTTACGAACAATTATTTTGTATCATGAACTACTGCGTTTCACACTGGCACGAAAATAATGATCTCATACAGAAATAACCATTACCCTGGTAACATCACTCGCACATTACGCTTCAACATTTAAAAAATCGCACAAAAAAAATTACGAGAATACAAAAAGAAATTCGAAATGACCATTATGTTTCAGATCGCACCATTTCGTGGGAGCGCTGGTAGTGGCGCAGTTCAATACGGTAGTGAACCCGCTCCTGTACGGCGTCTTCTCGGAGAACTTCCGCGCGTGCTTCGTGAAGCTGTGGCGTCGCGACGGCGGCCAGCAGGCGACCGGCCCCGGCGGCAACGGCACCGCGAGCGCGGAGCGCGCCAGCGGCGGGCCCACCGGCAGACCCGGCAAACCTGCCAACCCCAAGTCCCTCGAGGCCCTGCAGGACAGGCTGGCGCCCAAGAATACCCGACCCGCCGCTAAAATATCCAACTGCAGCATCGGCAGCATCATCGAGATACCCGCATCCGAGAAACTCTAAATCTCCCGATGCGCGAGCTGAGTTACTGCGATGGAACTTTTCGGGGTTCTTGTTCTGATTTTTTTCTTCGAGATAGGATAGTTTTATACTTTGTTACGTGTGGTCGATTCGGGTGGGCTACGATTGACGCTGCGTTTTACTTCGAGTGTGGGCATTTTTTTGTTGGTCCGTCGAATGTTTGTCTACGAAGGTGCTACGTTGTTTTTACAATAATGTGAATGAATTTATTTGAAGCTGCGGCGAGGTGCAACAAATGTCCTAGGATTTAACAAATATCGGCGGTTGGTGCATTCTGCAGTCATAAATAAAGTCCTACGAACTGTTATCGAATTTGAACAATTTAATGCTTATGAGAAAACATATATTACTTTACAATAATTACTTGATTATATCGTTTGTTCTTTAAAACTATACTGACGAACACTTGAAGCATTTAATATAAGACCCCATTTTCGTGCTTACTTCTTTTTAAGTAAATTCAAATTTGCAAAAATAATGTGACTTAAAAAGCTAGTTTTTTAAAAGCTCGTCTTTAAAGGTAAAAACTATTACTTCAACGATATTTAAAGCATAGGTACATGTAAATATTTTTCATTTATAAGATGTTACATAAATATTTCAAATTTTAATCCTGTCACTGTTAAATACTGATAAAAATTTCTTTTCTATTTTTTGAAATTTCTCAATTTATTTTTCTAATAAAAAAATTACTAATATAATCGGATATAATACTATAACTAAGATAACTTACATATAAATATAACGAGCTTAAAACGTGATGTTTATTAAAATTTTTACATGTACGTATAATTTTAAACAAAAAAACACCTAAGCAATCTTTATTTTTACAGGTGTCAATATAATTTGTAAATAAAATATGTGAAACATATTTAGCGCGTATAATATAATAATGTCTTAGGAATAAAAACGAATAAAATAATATAAATGCATTTGTAATGTATAAGGAAAACTTTATAGAATAAGTAAATATAAATATAATGAACTGTAAAAATTAGGTAACATAAATATGAAAATTATAATACTTTTTATCTGCATTTGTTTGTTACGTTAATGAATACTTGTAACTTCCTTCATACGATTACGAATCTTTACGTAATTCAATCAAAAGTCTTCAAACAATGCAATAATCACAGGTTCTGAAAAATTTGTATACTTAATTAAGTCAATATAATAGTCGCTATTCACAAAAATTCTTTTATACCTTGTTGACTGTGAATAAGTCTTGATAATTCCAATTGTTAATGATATTTTTTTAATATACTCTTATATCGATTGCTTAAGCGTATACAAAATACGTACAAGAATAGATTTTTTATAATCATTTAATTACTTTAATTAATACCCCAATACATTGTATAGCTACATAATTTTTTGTTAAGAATATTTCTTGTAACTGTCAGATGACGCATTATTTTTTTAACTGATAAGATTTTGATCATCGAATTATTTATCTACTTAAGATATTTTATAGTATACTTTTAACAACTATTTCGATCGTTACTTCAAGTGTAAATAGATTTGTAAACTATTGTAAAAAGAGTTTGTAATTGTTTAAATAATGGAAATAATAAAATGTTTTTAAAGTTTAAGTGAATTGTTGTTTACACTTTTATTGGCACCATACTTTCTTATTCACCGAACATTATTAGTCTAAAAAAGTTCTTAGTTTATTTAAAAACACTTAATCCTTATTTCATACCTCATTTATCCGGTAAAATTTGTAATACTTATAATTAATCGCGACGTACTAAAGATAGCCATCATTCATCGTATATTTCTTCAATGGTTAATCTGGAAAATATTGCAAATTAATTTATGAACATGGCGATAGCAGGGTTTTAGCTACACGTGTCCGAAAACTCGAAATAAATGTACGTACCTCACTTTTTTTGTTTCGTCATTTTTTCTTAGTTTACTAACAGCAGAAATGGCAATCTCATTTGATGGTTCTAATTTTAACACAGCTTCGTAATCTTTCAATGCCTAAAATCAGTAAACATTGAAAAAATCATAAAACATTATTTCGGCTGTTAATATGCATATTAACTACCTCGATGTCTTTTCGAAGGTGCTCGAATGCCAGGGCCCGTCGAAGGAACGCTTTGACATTCATTGGTTCTATATTTAATACTTCGTTACAGTCCTTTATAGCGTTGGCGTAATCTTTTAATTTTATATCTGAAACAATTAAGTAAGTACATCATTTTTTTGCCTTATCACAGAAATATAAATTTTTATTCCTTTTTTACGTAAGACTGCATTAAAATAATTTAGATATAGGAAAATATTACTTATTTTATAAACTCGTATTTGCATAAAACAATGACTATAAAGCAAAATTAAATAAATCATAAGGAATCAATAGTGACTTAATGTATAAACGGGGAGTGATTTGGAGGAATCAGCACAGCTTTACTCGACCGGAAATTAAATCCGGGATCTCCTATTTTCGCGACGGATGTGCTATAATGAGATACCGGCGTATGTCGACGTTTCTTTTCAAAACGTTTGCACGCTTATTAAATATCCTATTTTGCGCATGATCAACTTTTTTTATAAAATTACTAAAATTGGCTGCTATAAAAATCACAAAAACAAGAGCTTAATGATTATATAATTTATTTCAAGTAGGTACTCTGCACATATGCAGAATGTACATGCAACAATATATTTGGAACCATATTTTTTTTTTAAATAAAATTATTTGCAATGAATGCTAAATATATACGATTTTTCTTGTTCGTCTGAAACTTCATTTACGGATCAGATCTGATATTACTAAATAAAGTTTAGGTAATCGAAAACAAAACATTTGAAAACTAAAAAATGTGAACAAAAAGCAATTACTAAAAATGTTGATTAAAAAGCAGTTAAAAGTGTTATTTATTCATCTCCCATCGTGTATTTTAAAAGCCAATAAAAATGCTAATAGGTCGATTGTCGTAAAATTATTACCTTATTCTTCCGTCAAAATAAATAGCAGTAAACAGCCTTTTCTCCTTGAAATTACATAAGAAGACTACAGAAGGAAAAACACTTAATCGCAAAAAAAACTCGAGCGCGCAAATAAAAAAGCATATTAAAAAAAATTTTAAAACTCCCTTTTCAAAAGCATCAATTTGTTTTCGACGAGAGAGAGCGGGCGATCCATCTTTTTCGCAGCTCGCCGTGATAATCACGCGGTAGGGTGGCGGAAAGCATCTGTAATCTCGGCGCCCGGCAGCGCAGCGCGGCCGCGTAGCATAAGACGTTAATTTATGCGCGGCATGAATTAAAATCAATACCGGGGAGATTGATAAACGATCGCGGGGCGATAAGTTCTTGCCCCGGCAGCCAGAAATGTTCGCCGATCCGGGGGGGCCTTGTTCCCGATATATTATGCAGCGTGTCGCGCCGAATTCGGGAAGCTTGCCAAACACGGCCACTTTGCCAGACTTATACGCCCGGAGCCCGAGATTCTCGGGGCGTCGCAAAAATCTTATCGCGAGAATTTCAAGGAGCTCGGGTGGGAAAACGATGGATAGTTTGTTACGCTTGTAAAATACAAACGACGCTGGATTACGGAAAAGAATAATTTTACAGGATATTTGAGAGATGTTACTTGGAATACGCAATATTATGGACATGAAATAGAACTTATATGTTCTTTCGTCGATTAGATATCAATTTCGACGTATTCGCGATGATTCTCTACTATCGAAAAAACACATCTGTAGCTCGCTTTCAAACACTCCGGGAAGACTAACGCATTTCACGGGACTGCAACGAAAAAAGCACATTTCATGGATTCTCCAGAAGAAAAGCAGATTCCCGCCGAAAGAAACGCATTTCGTGAGATTCCTCTGAAGAAAAATACATTCGCATAAGATTTCGGCGAAGAAAAGCACGGAACTGTAAAATGTGCTTTTTCTTGGGAAAATTCTTAAATGAGCTTTTCTTACCGACAGATTTGAATAGTGCTCTTTAACAAAAAAACTGAAATGAGCTTTTGTTCGTTGAACACGAATGAAACCAGCTTTTTCTCGATAGGGGCGACGATGTATGGAACTGATATCGAGCTTCATTTTCATTGATACTGAATGATCGAGTAATCATGTGTGAGAAACTTTATATGAATTTTTTTCTGATATTAAAATATAATAATAATTTAAATAAAAAAAATTAATAATACAATTACATGACTATGTAACTCTAAATTCCCATGCAACGTACTGAGCACTTAGATACTAGATAATAAAAAAAGTTATAATTAAAAAATCGCTTGAAAATCTGAAAGTAAATAAAAAATACATATAATTAAAAATGTTATCACATTTCTAAATATAATAAAAATATAAATTAAAAAGAAGTAACTTTTACTTAATGAAAAATTGGCTTAATTGAGTACTTACGAGTAATGGCGCGATTGTTATAAGCGTTGACATCGCCGTCCATGGCGATGCTCGTGCTGTATAGCTGCAACGCCTCATCGTAATCCCCGGCGCGAAATGCCTCGTTACCCTTTTCTCGCTCGCGAGCTGACATTACGCTAAGTTCCGTGCCCGTCAGCAGTGCTAAGGAAAATGGGATATCGTTATTTTAACTAGCTACTTCGAGTGCAATAATACAAAAATATGTCTTTTTATTCACGCAATTCGCTTAAATGCTAATTTACTATATATCGTAATTTTTGTAAATGTTCAGTATTAAATTACTCTCATGATGTGAAAGTGTGAAAAATCTCTGCATTTGAGTCAAAATTAAAATTTCACTCTTTCAAATTACAAGAGAAATTTAAATATTTAAACATTTAACAGAGATTCTAAAGTGCTATGTAAAAGTTAAAGAAAAGATTAAGAAAAAGTTAAAGAGTTCTTAAATTGTAAACGCACAATTCTTTTCTTTCTATTTTAATCGTAACAGTTGCAATTCCATTATAAACTTGAAATATTTTAAATTTCATTTTTTTTATCCAAAAAAAAATAAGATTCTGCCATATAATTCCGTTCGTAATTGAAAAATATAATAAAGGTAATATTTCTTATACATTTTTCAATTATGGTTTCCTTCTTCGTCCTCGTTCGCTCAATTTTCCGCTGCTCCTGTCGCTTCTTCGCCTTGATTTTCTCCTGCTCCTCAATCAGGTCCATACGATTCAACTCGGTGTCCGCGTCGTATTTGTCCCAGCTAGCATAATCGCACGAGCTTATTCTCTTTTCTTTACTTCGCTGCTGCGCATCGGACGGCTTTTGCTAGCATATAGAAACAGATAAATTTATTTTAATCACGGCGAAAATCTTCGTCCAGTATTGCAGGGAATGCAAAAGTAAAAATTTATTCATTTCATTAAGTAAAATTAGCTTCTTATCAGATGATACTGAAGTAGATAATGCATGGAGAGTTTTCGAGAATGTACAAATTGTATTGGTTTTTTTTTTGCTTATTCAATGAATGCTTTTTTGCATAATTTATGTACTCATCTCTACTCTACTTTTAATTAAAGCATCAGAAAAAATAAAGCAAATCTCGTAATACTCGAAATTTATTCGTCATCCAACTGCGAGGCCCTCCCCTGATTAGAATAACTAAAAAAACAGCTTTTAAAAGCTCGAAAAAGTTCAATGGTAAAAGGTATTGACTTAAAACGTCGATCCATTACGAATCGTCTTACGCCTCGGCTAATACGCTACCTCAGCGTTGATTTGACGGATGGACGGCTGCGGCAGTGGCTGTCGGTCGGGGTTGAGCTCGCGCTCGTCTGCGAGGTCACGCTCGCGTACGCGCACGTCGCGCATCCACTCGGTCAGCTCGTCGTCGAGCTCGCGCCGCTCCCGGGGCGTCAAGCAGCGCCGGTTTACCACCGGCTCCGACACACGGAGAAGCGTGCTATCCGGCTTCACCTCCTCCAGCCGATCCTCCGTGAACTTCGTCAGGTGCGGATACACCCCCTCCTCGCCTGACCTGAGAATTAAAAGATCAATTTTTCAGTAGCTGTACGTCGATGTTTTTGGGGATTTATTTTTGGCTGGTAGCAAATAAGCTTAAGATTTTTTATACCGAAATTGTTTTTTCGTGTTATCATATTTTTTAGAATAAGAATTGATACCCTTTGCAGATTAAAAGCCTAGAATAACAATTAATATATAGTCACCTCGATATAATGGTATTTTTAAGTTGTTTAAATTTTCATACGACATTAAAATTGAAAATTTATTTTGCCTCTTTTTAGTTTAAACGAAAATAACTTGAATGATCTCTTGAAATGACAATATCCGTGTCAGCTGGACAGACAGATTGAATTCAGAGAATACAGATAATACGTGAACCATGAGATTACCGCAAAATGCGAACAATGCGTTCCAGCTCCTTCCCATTGCGGCACTGACCGATGTACTCGTAGGAGATGTGCTCGATTGGAATTTCAAATTTCTCAAGCAGCGACTGCTTCTTTTCACTCTTGCACTGGCTAACCAATTCCTCCTCTTCTTTACCCATGATCTTGAAGATTCATTTAGGTTACTTTTACCTTTGTAAAGATTCAAACTTATTTTAAAACACAAGTATATTAAGATTTAGTGTACGGCATTATTTTTCTGTAATTGTTTCTTTAATTTATGCACAACTTTCTGAACTTACGTTACCGGTGCTATGCAAGTGGGAATGTGTTATGGGACTACGTAGCGTCATCGATCAAACAATTTCAACCGTTAGCCTTTACCTGTACTGCATATAACTATACATTTATATTTGGCGCGTTCGAAAGTTCAGAGCTGGCTCCCTCTTCGTTTAATTTTTCTAATCAGTAACTAAGTTTTGCAAGGTTAGGTTAGGATCGGAGTTGCGATCAAAACATTGTTCCGTTGGTGATTGGTCTTACACATCCTGAAATATTTTGACTATCCAGTTTTTATATCTCGCTAAAAAGCTGTCCACTTACGAGGGGTAAGTTTATAATTTTTAGTACATTTTTCCAGTTTATAGGCACCTTCATACACCTTTGTATTCATGCCTATTATTAAATACCAAAACATTCGAATTAAAAGTTTTAAAGATATTGTTTTCAACTATTTTACAATGTCAATGGTAATAAAATAGCTATTCATTCTTAAAGATGGAAAAAAAATTATAAAATGTTGATTATTTCAGAAATAAACCAAATAAGGCCAACATGCCAGAACCGGTGCACCACCAGATCAACACTGCAAGAAAAACATTTCAAGCACTATATCGAATATCAAAATTACTCAACACAAACTTAGATCCAGCTACTTTGAGTTACTGTGTTAGATTATGCGAAAATGGAGTAAATCCACAAGCTCTTGCAACAGTCGTAAAGGAATTACAGAGAGAAGTGAAAGCACTGAACAGTGCTTCAACTTATACAAGTAAAAGCAACCTTACAAAGTGATAATGTAAACGATAAAGGTCTGTGCAAAGATATCAAAATTTGTTATGGATTTTAAATTGTAAACTATTATGTACTCATCAGTATTTCTTTTACTTTAAGTACTAAGCACAACTAAAACTCACTTGAGATATTTGCTTAGAAGCAATAATAAAACATGACTTTTTTTATATATTTGGATTGTAACATCCTTTTTTTAATAAAAAAATTTATTTATTAATAATATAACAATTATAAAGAAATAATACAAATTATTCATTATTTTTTCATCACTTTGACAATTTGTCATTTTCTGTCATGTACACAAATTTCATTGTTAGCAAAAAGTCCACAATCGTACAAAAATAATGTTATAATTCAACTTTTTCCACTGTACCCTTAGGTTGGAGCTTTTTCAACTTCTTTTTAGCTTCCTAAAACATAGTATAATTTTAAAAATCTGAATATAATAGTTTTGATAAGAAAACAAAAATTATATTTACATTGCTGGCATGTTTTCCAACATAGTTTTGACCCTCTAAAGTAACATGAGAACATTCTGGTTGCTCTACAATAAAGTTTTTGGCATCAACTGCTTGTGCACCATCTCTAAACATGAATATTGCTCTTTTTGAATCTAAAGGGTACCTATAATTATAAGATTAATTAGTTTTGCATAAAATAAATAGCCAGGCAAAAAATAAATTTGAACAAAAAAGAGAATATTTAATAAAAAATACTGCACCTTTCAGCAATTATGTGATTATTCTGTAGACTACTTTGCCATATGCGCAAAATACTGTCAGATTCTTTTTCAGTAAGTTCTGGGTTTACATCTACAAACATCATGACGCTTTTTCCTTTTTTAGACAATTTAAGAATATTATCTGGATTTGACATATCAATCTAAAAACAAATGAATAATTAAAATATGCTATATTATACTTTTTTGTCCTGCAATTTGAACAATATTTAGTTTAAATTATACAATATTTAATAAAACTTTACTTTAGATATGTCAATTTGGGGTTGAGGTCGAAGATGTTCTGGAAGCTCATCAGGCTCTAATGGATCGTCATCTTCCTGAAAAATATGATTAAAATAGAAAATGTAAATTATAAGTAGTACATCTGAAAAAAATATTTTATTTTTGCTTTTACTTTTAATACAAAAAATATTCTCTTTATATTACAGATTATGAAAAATACATCATTTCTTTTATTGAAATTTACAAGCGATAAGGTATCCATCCTGAAGAGTCATACTGATAGCAGTTTTATTTAATAAATGACAAAATAATCTTTTAAAATTTAATTGAAAACCAAAGAAATAATTAAACAATACCAAACTTTTGTTAAAAAATAAAAGAAAATTAAAACAGAGCTTAGATCCACAGAATTTATTTAAATAACAAATAAATAATAAAGAAAATTGTATTATAAATAAAATTAAAAAGAACTAAATAATTTAAACAAAAAACTAAATAAAAAAAAGTTCAATATAAACAAAACTAACAAACAATAAATACAAAGTAAACAACAAATGCAAATTAAACAAAACAAAGCGAAAAATCGAACCTCCCACTGGTCCAGCAGAGTCTCTAGTTCGGCGTCCGTCATGTCGCGCACATCCTTGCCAATCTTCTTGACGGGCTTCTTATCGTCGCCCGCAGCATCCGCGCACAAGTTAAAGCACAGCACCGCGAGCACCAGCGCGAGTATCCATTTCGGAGCAGCAGTCCTCAACTCCATTTTTCTCCGTCAAGGTTATGTTTCGCGCCGCGAACGCTTACTCGAGGATCAACTGGTGATACTTATCACCTAAATGTAAATAAACATGCGTATATCACATCAATGAGATGGAAGCCCTCGGTGAGTATTCGGTGGGGGAGCGTCGACTGGGTGCGTTATCCCGACGGTCGACTTGAGCCCTAGCAGAAGTCGCGCCAAATGCCAAGTGGTGGCATCTCATAGGCTACACTGCCGCGAGGATTCTGTGTTTATCTTACGTCACGTCCATTAATGCGTCTTCTGTCTCTCTTGTTTTTACACTGCGTCCTGCCGATGTGTGAACTTCAATAACGGAATTTCCCCATTCATACCATGCATACGGTACATTCACAAATTTCGAAGAATTCAGAATATCGTAAATTTCTTATCATGTAATACGTGTATTTTTTTAATTAATTTAATTTTAAAGGTAACTATTTCAATGAATTTTTTAAATTAATTTTAACTAATGTTATAATAATGTGCTGATTTTGCATTCGCTGTTAAAGATATACATAATTGTAATAACAGTTTCATATTATTATGAAATATAAAAAGTAATAATTATTTTAATCTTTATCTTTGTGTTATGTTATTGTTAAACTTTTAAACAAAGATACAATTTATTTATGTAAGTTTTTTATGTTATCTTTTACTTCTTACATGCTGTAGGTCTTTGTGTTTTTAAATAGAATTTATTTAAAAATATAAACTTAAAATTTGTTTTATATATTTATTCTTGCAAAAAATATAGTATTAAAATATAATGTAAATTGATAATATCGACACATCACATTATTCTAAGGCAATGTACAGTCTTAAAACTATTACCATTACCATATTGCTCTCTTGACTCTGCAACCAGTAAAGTAATAAAATTGAGTATTGTCACCCTATTAAGATGACATAATTAAATAAATTAATAGATTTGTAACTATTAAATGCATTAAATAAAAATTGAAAATTTATAATTTCAATTAGGCTGTGAAGATATAGATTCATTTATCAGATCACCAATCATCTTTCCCATTTCCACTGAATCTTTCAACACAAAAGAATGTTGAAAGCCTCGTTTGCATAGATGTGCATCGATATCAGGATATTTAGCCTTCAAGTCTTCATAATAGCGAATGGGAGTCCAACCATCATGACTACCATAATAAAAGTAAAGCTTCTTCTTATGCTGGGATATAACAGATTCGTCTAACTCTTTTACAAGTATCATCTCTTGTTTAGCTAGAAAAAATATCCGCTTTAGTGGCACAGGATGCACCAATTGCAATACAGCTCCTACACAATTTGGTGGTATGCCATAGAACAGACCAAACACTCTGATTAAAATTACTTGCAAAATATGGGGAAACAAAGTGAATATCCATGAAAGGAATAGAAGAACTCCTACTATCCTTAGGACCTAAATTAAAATTTTGTTAATGTAGTTTCTTAATATTCAATTGTAATTATTAAAAAAATTTTTAACTTACAACAGAAGTTAAAAAGCGACCAGTAGGACTTTCTGCCATTCTTTCTACTGTAGGAAATAGTAAATAACATTTAACTATTCTGTCAGCAATCTCACTATTTTTTAGTAAGTTCAAGGTGAACCAACTACCAATTGAGTGAGCTATAATATGTATTCTAGCATTTTGTGGTACATATTGTTTTATAAAAGCTATCTGTAACATACATAAAGACAATTCGATTCCATCTTTTTAATTTTTAAATCATGTAAATTTATATTTTGTATCTAATCTTACTTTGTGATCTAAGTTGCCTTGCATGTTATATAAATGCCTATGAGTTTTGATATCTGGATAAGTAAGAAGAAAATTGTCAGGTGGCTTAGTATGACCTGTGTGACCAATAATCCATATTGGCACTTCGGTAGGAAGTTTTGATTGAACATGCTCTGCAAATTCTTTGTAAAAAGCAGGCACACCAGGATTTCCTGTTATTATAATAACAACATCTTTCTTTCCATCAACAGCTATTCCTTCCTCAACCCATCGACCATAAGAAATTATTTCCGTTGGTATTTCATTAACTTTTATAGTGGCGTGATGCATTTTTTATAGTCTTTCAAACACTTGTAAACACCTTTCTTCTAGATCCTTTCCTTTCTTCAAGTCCAATTATGCTTAAAAATATCAATTTTTGTACTTGTACAAAATCTCATAAAACCTAAAAGTAGATAAATAATAATTAATTCATATGAACAATATATTAAATGAATTTTAAAAATTTATAAATAGAATTTACAAGAAGTATGCTAATTAATTGATAAGTATGCAGCTTTTATCAAAACTATTACTTCTTGCCTGCAAACACTGACTTTAAGTCTATTTTAAGCACAATGGCAGAAATTACATTGATATTAAGGTAAGGCGCTTAAAAAAAGATTTGTTATTGATAAATTTCAAATTTACAGTAGAATTAAACATTCCTTCAAATTACACGAATCACGCACGTATTTCATAACTGCACAAAAAAGATAATGTCCGCTCTAAAAGTAGGTAATTAACTTTCATTCAAAATAGTTTTGTAGAATAGGTTGACGTATCGATCGAATACAGCTGCACTGGTCTGGATTCTAATCTAAACCGTTATAGCGGATCCGTACTTATAGCCGTAAGAAATAAATAAAGAATGTCAAATTAGAAAATCGGTGCTTCCTCACCTCTTAGAGCTACACTTCGTTCCGCCTGCTCGCTCCTTCACCTTGACACTACTGCTGCACCAACTTCATTTATTATCCATAAGATTATAATGTGCTTACGCTGCTTACGGCTCCCCACTTAAAAATTTTTTGTGCGGCAAAGCGCGTGTTCCGCCGCGGTATATATAAGCAATCAGTCAACACCGCAAAACATAAAATTTCAGAGAGAAAGTATAAATGCGTGTGTATAACCGTGAAAGTCACATTATCGTTTCATGACGACACAACAAGTAATTTCAACGCAGCGCGAAATTATAAATTTTACAGATTTTTAATTGATGCTGCGATTACGATTAGCAGGTATCTTCCGTATGATAGTATGAGGTGATTATGCAAGTAGTGGGTGGGGGGAATTACATTTACATAAAAATTAAAATTTAATTTAAAAGTGTAAGTAACTTAAATAAATGCCTTAGAAGATTAACAAGTATAAATAAACATATTGTACATGTATAAATTTTTATTTTTTTTTTTCATAATAATTATTAAAAACTTATATACCTATATAGACAAAACGTAGAATCTTTTATTGCAACTAGGTAAAGGTTATTTTTTAGTATGCATGTATTTTTTTATATTTTATGACATAATTTATTTATTTTAACTAATATTATTAATTTAACACTGTAAGTTGTTTAATACTAAAATGTTGTCATGTCAAACCTCTATAAATACAATAATCGGAATTTCAGCTAATTATTCTTCTATTTGAAAACCCAAAGAAGAGAAAGACATTTAAAAAATGTTAAAAAAGCATCTACGTAAATAGCTGTATTTTAAATGTTTAAAAGTCCACCACTGACTTTTAAATCGTTTTGACGACTATTACACTGCGTCCGTCATATTTCGCCGCCAGTCGGTCGCGATCCGTAACGATGGTAAAACTCGTCACCCTTTAATTTTTCTCACGATTTCTAATCAGCTGATTGGTGTGTACGCAGTTGTCTCTTTTACTTCGAAACGCGAGTGGTAATGTGAAAGTAACGGATATATACAGTTTTGCGAGCGTGAAAGAGAGCTTCGTGCGCATCTACCAAACAACGCAATGACGGAGGATTTCACAAGGAGGAAAACAACAGGGAGAACCAGGCCGTCCTGAGTTGTTTCGCCCGCGCGCTCCTCGTCGTCCCACCTGGCGCGATTTCGCGAGAGCAACCAGCGCTCTCCGCCGTCGAATTTTAACGAATGCTCATCAGGTTAAGGTATTAACGGATTAATTGCTTACATAATGTAATGCTGATACTATGCGAGTTTTCTTTCTAATCTCGCGTGTGAACATCTTTTGCAGATCCACGCGTGTTTGGTCTGCAATGAGCTCTGATGGTCTTCGATGACAGTTGGCTGATGCTGGAAAGCCATTGACGGAATCATCATCGGTGCAGGACTCAAGGGTCAGTGTATATTGCATTTTTGTACTGGGAAACTTTTCGTTCTAATTCAGCTCTACTATGTGTCATATTGCAACTGTTGCAACTGACCTATGATGTCACTTCTTGGAGATAACTGAGTTTTTGCGTACACAGATTTTTTTTGTGATGATTTAAAAGTTCCAAAACATAAATATTTATGTGTATCAAGTCTTGTAATATATTTATAATTAACCAATTCTCAATATTTACACTTTCTTTGTCTGCTCCAAATCAGTTTTATGTGATAGCAGAGTTTAATATTTAAGTATTTTATAAGTTGAAATAAAAAAAAGTATTATAAATGTGATCTTTTTTTTTAGCCCTAAATCAACATGGCCAGAAGTTTGAGTAACAACAGTGCTTTAGGTTTACCTGGCATGCAAGATATTGTAGAGCTTGCCAGGTTTCTAAGAGATACTGGCGATAAGGTTTTAAGTGCCTCTAGTAAATTATCTCTGTCTACAAAACTTCTTTATAACCTAAACGAAGCATTTTCATTAATTATTAATGAAACTGATGATTTGGAAAGCTCTTTTCAAGTGTGCAACAGTTCACGCAATGAAGTAAGTAATCAAACAATTTCAAATAGTTGAAGAAAGCAACTAGGTTATTAAAAAAATCTTATTCTTTTTAGGTTTTTCGAGACATTAAGTTTCTACATGACTTTGTACAAAAAACAATTGGCCTCAAAATCGATTACAATCCTAATGATCCAAAAGTCTGTGTTGATATTACTAAGTTTAGACATCTAAAGTATTTAGAATTACAAAAGGTGCCCTTAGAGGTAGTTAAAGGGATTCAAGGTATCAGGGGGCAACTTGAATGCCTCGCTTGCTGTGGTGGTCGAGGTGTCACTAGTCTTAATGAACTGTTGAGTATGTTGTTATTCTTATTCAGTTACCTGCACTTAACATCTAACTGTAAAATTCATAAATAATTAAATTTTCAGCTGCATGTGGAGGTGATGCTGGAGTTGGATTTGTTTGGGGCTCGTTGCATCAACTAGCACTGCCATATAATTGTTTAACACACTTAGACAAATCATTGGAATTTACACCATGGCTAGAATCAGTTGATCTAAGTCACAATCTCATTACAAAAGCTCCAGAACTAGAATACCTGCCAAATTTAAGAAATATAAATTTAGGCTATAATAATTTGGAATGTGTTCCAGTGTTCAACAAGGCCTCTTACCATACTTTACAAAAACTAGTTTTGAAAAATAATTACATCGACAACATTGACGGTATTCCTATTTTTATATCATATTTTATTATTATAAAAAAAGAGGATAAAATTATTAATAATTTTACATAGGCTTGCAAGGGCTGGAATGCTTGGTCGAACTGGATATCTCTTTCAATTGCTTAACAGACCATTCAATGCTCTGGCCATTAGAAACGATGTCGATGTTAGTGTGGGTGTGTTTGCAAGGCAATCCATTGTCTTATCACCCCCGCCACAGACTGCATACTATCAAACATTTACATCCGTCATTAAGTCATAGCAAGGTAATTTTAGCATTTAAAGATAATCGTAATAAAAATTCAAATGTAAGACACATTTTCTTTCATTGAAAATTAATCCAGTTTTTTTCAATATTCTATGATTAAAGTAGACATAAAAGAAAATTACTAAATTTAATAAAAATTGTTGCAGTTTGTCCTAGATGATAAGGCATTGAGCAAATCGGAAAAGCTATTCGTCTCGGAAAATCGAGTCTTCGCGTTAAGACCATCGGTACAGCGTTCGCGCTTCAGTCGTGACAACTACTCCTCGATGAACAGTTCGTTAACCTCGAGTTTGGGTACGCAGACCTCGAACAGTAGCCAAATGACGAAGAGCCAAAGCTCAGATTTATTGGAGAACAGCATTGACGTCGCAGCGGTCGGCAGAAAGTCGACGACCAAGAAGAAAAACAATGTGAGAGAGGCCGTCATAGCTGAGGATGATGTAGAAAAGAAACAGCCAAAGATCAAAACAAACTCTCTTACTAATTCATATTTAGGTGAGGAATCATTAATTTCTATTTAATATAAAAAATTTACTCTGGTTTATGAATCATCTATTGGTAATATTATAACATGTGCAAACTCATTTTTAACCGATATAAAACAGCTTGTACCTAATTAAATTTGCCACTGTGACTATTTTATCAGTGAAAAAATAAGAAAGATAATTTAAGATAAATGTTTGAAATTATGATATTATTTCAACAAAGAAAAAAGTTTTAATTATTGCTATCAAATTTCTATTAACTATTCTATGGTTTGTTTAGAATCGTCAATGGAACACCTGGAAACAAAACGTCAGATTTTGGAGTTGCGTGCGAAGTACGGCGAGGAAAACTGGTTGAGCAGTCACTCGGCAGCATGTATCCAAAACATAATGGGCTTGCAGACGAGTCCCGCACCATCATGCGCTGTACTGTCGTCGACGTTTGCAGACAACCAACAAAGTTTGGCAGTGGCATCGTCTCTCACCGCCACAGCCTCTATCTCCCCTATTCATCGCACGCAGGGAGGACTCTCACATTACCTCGACGAGAAAGCACCAAGCATCGAAAAGCACGAAGTAATGCAATCGCTCGATGACTTCAATCAATTTTTATTTTGTTCAGAAAAAAAAATTTATTATAAAATTCTAGTCTCAAATATTATATTAAAAATCTTCACATTAATTTACATAATCTAAAATATTGTTTGTTCTACAGCAAGAAAATAACGATAAGTTGACAAAGGATGACGATACAAAAAATAAACAGAGGGTAATGGATCGGGAATGCGAAAGCACGGATGAAGGGATAGTGGTGGAGACTGAACCAGAGACCGAAGGAGATGAAAATGTTACTTTGAAGGCTGAGGCGCAAGAAGCTTTGGATGTTTCTTATGATCCTGAAGAAGGTTCGATTTTTTTTTCTTCGAGTTAAAATTTTGAAAATAATGATTTAATAAATTTGTAATAGGCAAAAAAAAAATAATTGTGATTATTGTATTCTAGAAAAAGGTGATTTATACTTGGTGCAAAAGAAGAAAGGTCAAGAGGAACCAGATGAGATTTTCTTGATCATCACTCCAGAGTAAGTCTAAGAAAATTTCTGATAACAGAAAATTTTTGACTATAGCTCTTTTTACTAATTTTATAATTTAATCAGATATATAAAAGAAAGAGATTCAATTACTGGAAAAATAAAGTATCAATGGGCAACCGACACAGTCCTATCCTGTGTTTTGGGTAGAGGTATTCCAACAACAGTAGATATTACATTTGACACTACGAGAAAAGATAGAGAAGCTAGAACCTATATCACTGAATTAGAAGACGCTAAAGTAAATATTTTATTTTATTACTTCTTTTGCCCTTTTTAATTTTGCTAAGATAACGTTTTAATTACATTTTTTACAGAAAATTGTAGAAAGTCTAAATGATATGATCAAAACTCAACCAATGATTCTAAAAGTATTTAAGTGCATGAAATGTTCTACTCACTTTTCTCAAGATGGTGATAATAATATAATTTCTTCACAATCAGGTAATAATTTGAAGAGTAAAAATTATTTTATTTCAAAAATAATAAAAAATATTTGAAAATGATTTTCTTCTTTTAAGTTGGTGCACCTCCTAAGTGTCCGACTTGTGTAAGTACACTAGTTATACAAACGGATGAACTGCCAACTCCAACTCCTGAGTTACTGGAAAAAATTTCTGAAAAACCAAAGGCTGAAGCCCAAAAGGAAATACTTAGTGACCTGCATCTTCCCCATTCGAGCTCACAGTCCAGTATTGGTAATAACAAACATTATTCTCTTCACGTAGTTAAAAATATATTTCACAAAATTTCAACTTCTAACATCTGACAGTATAATTTCATTTACTCAAAAGTCGTATTTTTCACAAGTATAGTAATCTATTGACAAGTAATAAGCATGTTATTTTGTATACATTGATTTTGACTTGTTTAATCCTTATTAATTAATTAAATAATGCATAGTGAATGAAAATAATTCATAACAACGTGCCTAAAGCACAATAACTGAACGATATTAATACCTATTAAAAATGTAACAAATATCTTTTTTTTTTTTGTTTTATGAGTGCTTAATAATTGCAATATAATAGCAAACTATTTTTTATTAGAATACCTTACATTAATTTAAATAGAAATTGATTCCTTTAAGTGTAGGTGATAGATTAAAAAAAATACGATTACAAATAGTAACTTTAGCACCAATTTTTTTAAATATAATAAAAAATGCACTAGTGAGACAGTCTTAATTTAATCAACCGTGAAAAATTTTCTTTATGGTTTGATTTTGACTTGCATAACAAAAACTAATACCCGGTGCAGGTGGAACTGAGGGTGCAGCTATACCCACCACCACTTCTCTGGTGCACTCCGACTCTCCCCCCCAAGCTCAAATTTGCTGTAAGCTTCAGTCACAGATTATTTTTTATAATAAAAAATGGCACATCATTATCCACCGTTGAGTATGTGCTTATTAATACGCTTATTTGACTTTTATTCTTTCCTTACAAAACACTAATTACATTTGTATGTGTGTGATTGAATGAGTATTTTACGTTAATCAACCTTAATTAATTGTTAATATTAATTCTTCACAATTATAAGAATTAATAAAATAGAATTTTTTCTCCTTTTTAAGCTCCATCTATAAGAATTACTTCAGCTTATTCAATTTTGTTGCGAATTAAAGAGAGAAAAAAAAATTAAATATCCCCGTTTGTTTGGTGTCATGTTATGATAAAAATTGCACATGAATTATCAGCTTATTAATACCATTACACAAATAAACATTGCTGCACAACAATTAACCACTTTTTCATTTCACCAGATTCATGTGACTTATAACAGTTATTGAATAATATTATTACAAGCACTCATAATAACTTACATGCTCTGAATTTGTAGGTTCAGCAACAAGTTTAGAAGAATCTCGAGAGTCAACTCCATCAGCTGGAACAAATACCAAAAAATATGAAAGCGATATAGAAATACTCAGCAATCCAAGTCAAAGTAGCATTGAAGTTCTTGATGATGGATCAAAGTAAGTATCAATAGACATATTTTATAGTGAAATACTAATAGAATTTAATTATTTTTTTTTTTAATTAATTATTTTTATTCTTTTTTATTAGCTGAAATTCGTATTTGTGCAAATTAAAAGATATTACTTATTTAAAAACTAGTATAATTCAAAAGAGTTATTTACAACATTATTTTATATTTTTTTTATGATGTTCAAGATAATTTTGTATTAGTTTTTGAATGTGCTTGCTATAGATTTTGTAATCATGAATAAAAAAGGCAGCTTAATTTTTTATTTTTAAGTAATATTTTTATTTTTTCTTGTGTATTAGTTTTTTATTTTTTAGACGTTTGATAATAAATAATCACATCATCTAAAGCTAAGCTAATTAAGCTATGTAAATGAATGTTGATTTGAACTCTTTCATCAGGTCAACAACACCGAAAAGAAAGAAATCATCTGAAGAAAGGCGAATAGCTGTTGCTCCTTCCTTATTAACAATCCCAGACACAACTCTTGTTATGGCAGGCTTAACTGAAAGTAGCTCATCAGGTTAAAATTTTGTTTGTGCTCTATATTCTTTGTTTGAAAAGCTACAATAATCAGATATAGATTACAGTTTTTATTAATATAGATTTAAAAAAATTGTTCTTTGAATATATTCATTTCATTAAATTATTTTTATTGTAGTTTTCATTCAAAGAAATCTCATACTAAAACTAAAAAATCATCAATTGTCCGTTATGTGCAACTAACGTCATTCACAGGTTCATTGACTGATAGTGTGTGTACTGCTTATGAAAATAAAAGTAAAATAATGGATAAGACTGAAATGTCTACTAGTAGAAGTACCAGTGATGCTGAAACTCTCAAAGGTGATGCTGTTGATTCTGAAAGTGCGTTTGCTCCAGTAACAAATCTTACATCAATGCTAGGAGGTAAGGCAATTGAAAAAAGAATGAATGAAAAACCAGTACATCAACTCTTACATCAATTAGTAATGAAAACTGAATTTCAGAATTACTGCAAAGTATGAAGATTGGTCAGTCTAAGGATGCAATGATTAAATCTGGAGAAAGCTCGGAATTTGTTGGTAGTCACATTGAATACTCTTACACAAATTTCAGTGATGTTGATCACCGAATTAAACTCCATATAATATTGAATGTTTTTGAACACGAAAATGAAGATCTTGCGCTGCTATTACGAGTATGAGCCATTTTTATATGGATGTCTATCTTAGATCTATTTTTTTTTTTTGAGATCGATGATGTATTTAAAAAATAAAAACTTTCTTTTTAGGCTGATATTCTTACTCAATCTTCAGCAGAGTCATTTCCAGGATGTCTAGTTATGTCAACAGCAAAAATTTATATTTTAAGAATCAATGGACCAGAAGGGTATGTTTGATTACATATTTTATCTTTATAAAAGTTTATAAAAATTTGAATGAAAAATAAAATATTTTATTTATTAATTTTTGGAATAAACAGTGAAGACCCTCAACGTTGGTTACACAAAGAAACAAGCTGGACAATAGACAGGCTGAGATCTTTTGCTCCACTGCCTTACAAACAAGGTATTCTAGTTGAATTGCAGCAGCCTAATAAACCAGGAGAGACTCCCTCAAACAGCCTAGTTTTATGCATCCTGCAAGATTTCCAGCGGACATCAAACTTTTTATTTTATCTTACAGGTAATGTAATGATTTATAGCATTATTAACTAGCATTTAAAATTGAATATTTGAGTTTATTTATTCAATTTTTATTTTTAGACTCTCCTCTACCGCCTAGTTGTGAAGTTGAATTTGCAGTGCCACAATACTGCACCACATCTATAAAAAAGATTTTGAGTTCATCTAAGATGTTCAAAGAGGAGGATTCGATAAAATTCCTTGCACTCTTTTCATCAGCTACATTGAAATCGTTGAATGAAACGGTCAAATTGAAAGTCTCTGGTTTAATTATAACATCAACCTCACTAGTAATAACACAAGACAAAATTCATTGGCTTCTGTCAGAAAACAATAAACTTCCTACTGTAGTAGCTGAACAAGGAATGAGCAATTTAATTGAAGTGGTAAGTTGAAGTATGGGTTAATTATAATCACAAAATATTTCGTTTCTGTTAAATAGATACATTTGGATTCAAGCAATTCTCGATGTTTCTATTAATTACCTCAAACTAAATTAAATATTTTTATTTTTTTTCCGCTGTAAAATAAATAAAAATATCTTAAAATATAAAAATGCTTCCAGGACTTCTGCGGCACCTCGTTAATCTTGAACTTCTTGGACGAAGTGGCTGAGATGGATACAACGTGGACATTGGAATTTGTCTCGACGAGCGCCTGTGAGGCGGTGATAAATTCGATACGACCGCCGTGGGAGGAGTTGTTCTCGGTGCCGCTGCAGGTAAACGCGCCGCTGCTCTCAGAAGGCGCAGTTGGCCAGGAGAAAACGTGACAGCAGCCCAGTAGCTGGCCTCATCCGCTCTGTCGTCGTCAATGCGAGCTCATCGGCGTCGTTATAATGCGCAACATACTCTACATCAAGAGAATCATCATGACCTGCGTCCTGTATCTCTACTTCTTTTACATGTTCGCCGAGAACGAATTCAGACACAAAACGCACAATTGATGTGTCACTTATTCTGATCTCGCCTACGGATTATCGTATGGAAGGACTGTTTTGTTTTCGATACTCCTTCTCAGTTACGATTACTTTTACCTTTTTTAGTTGTTGATGAGTGTTTGCGAATTCATACACTAGACGCGATGCAAATCAAAATGATTTTAATGAGAGACGTTAAATTAATATATAATTTTACATAGTTTTATTTCTTTTTAATGTAAAAAAAATAAATGTTAATATTTGACGATGACATTGAAATTGGCAGCCAATTTGAAAAACCCCAAGGAAATTGGCTGCCAATTTCAGTGTCATTATTTGACGAATTTCATGTAAATAATTGTAATTTACGAACTTGAGGTGTAAAGAAAAAATAATCAAATTTATCAATCTTGAAGAAATCAGTTTTGTATCTGGAATGTTACGTAAGCTTGAAGGGCTTCCATTTAAAAAAATGATTGCTCTTTCTTTATAAAAAAAATTGACTAGCATACGACGAATGAAATTGTATTTTTTATTAATTTAAAAAAAATTATAAAAATATAGTTTGTCCATATTTTTTTTACTTAAATACAACTGCATGGACTTTTTCATGACTTGTCAAATATGAAAAGTGCAAATAAAAATGTGCATTAATAAAACACAATGTTAATTCATTAATATTTAATTGAATTTGAACAAAAATACACAGGAATATGTAAAATAGAATTAGTTTTTAATCCAAATGTATAAAAAATATATTCTTGAAGCTACTAACAGATATATATTAATTTATTATTAAAATTATAAAAAAAAAGATTCTGCAAGAATTAAAATCATACTAGGAGAACTGTAATATAAAAAGCTTATTTTATCTATAATCAAATACAAAATGTGTACATTTGAATAATAAGTGTTAAAGATTGCAAAAATTGATAAGCAATGATGTGCTATAGTTAATAATATTCTCTCAATTTTTATGGCTATGAGATTTTGATTTCTAAGTTATTATTGTCAAAGATTACACCAAATAAAAAAAGCACAATAATAATACGCAATTTTCATAATATGCTAGAAACTAGATAAAGAATTTACACTTTATTTTTCTATAAAAAATTGCATCATAATGTGTTCTAATTAAAATAATTCTACAATGAATAACTATACAGTTAATATGTTACAAATACTACAATCACTTATAATATCCCAATATTCGTGAAGAATGCAAAATTTGCAACTATTTGCATTTCTAAACAATATTGCTTTACCTGTAAAATTTGTTTAAACCATGTGAGGTCATTCAAAATTTCTCAGAGTTACATTGTATTTGTATAAGCATATTATTGAATTCAACCATTTTTATTACCACCAATAATACCTACATAAAATAATTTTCTACAAGCACTACTGGTATATGTTGGATGAAAATATTATTCAATATTCGTAAATTGTAAAAGTATATATTAATCATCGTATTTTCGTACTAAACTAAAAATATAATTCTAATGTTATATACCGACTGTGATAAGTAATGTTAATCCACCTTGTACAAAATAATTATTTTAAAATATATACTCACAGTTGTGTATATGCCAAAAACTAACACCTGCAGCTTTAATAAAATAAAAATGAAAATATTGCTATGCAACTTTTTCTGAACATTTATTTTTTTAGTGCCTGTACAAATGCGTATATCAGATAAAATCCTTTAAAACTGTTAAACTAGAATTTAATGCGAAAAACTACTGGTCACAAAGTGCACATTGACGTAAATATACTTTAAACATCTTCATATATTATAATTTTGCATCGACTTTTTATGGTTTAAATTGAAGTAATATATTATATAACTATGTAAAAAATATTTAGGCAATATTTACTATTGTACAATTTATGAATTGCATGTATTCAAATTTAATTACTTTATTTTATTAAACTGTATTTTATATAAATCACTGTACACAAACTTTTAAAAGTTCATGTGAAAGTAATTCAAATCATGAATAACCTACTGAATAAATATTTAAACTATTCAATATGTTTTATTAATAAAAATATAAATAATGCGTATATATTTACAATCTAAAATTAAAAAGTAGATAGATAGATAGATATGATATATATTTGTTATATATATACAAAATGGGAAGCGAAGTTCCATAAAAATAAAGTTTATAATAAATATTTACGCACGCTATAAAGTAACAATACTGGTTAAAACAGAATAGAATACTTAAATAACTAAAAACAAGTATACATATCACAGAATTTTAGAAATACTACTTAAATATTTCACAGATGAGCTAATATGTATTACAGCCATCGGTTTTAAATGTAAAGTTTATAAGATTATATATTACTAATTGTTAGTAATTTCATCCTGAAATGTTGACTAGAGAATAGCAATTTCTTTTTTTTTTTTTTCATCAAAAATATCTTAGCAGTTACAGAACACACTATAACTAAATAACGTCCTTATAAATACAATCAAAAACATTAAAAATCACTTGTTCAACAAGTGACAAATTACAAATCTTAGGTAATCTCTTCTTTGCTCAAAATCAAATTCCTCAGATCCTCATTATCCAAATACTGAAATATTTTCTCGGTGCAGACGTCGGGCAGCAGATAAAGGGTCAAGCGGCTCATCGCCAACTTGGAGATCTCCAGCAGCGGCCACCTCTCCAATCCCCTTTCAAACTGCAGCTTCAGAAAGCTCTGATAAATCGTCAACCTGGCTGTGAATCCCGGATTTTCCACGAGATCCCTGAACCGCTCGTTCTTGCAGTGCACCGCCAGCTCGTTGACGTCCTTCGTCAGAACGTCGCGGAGCGTCGTGTACTTGTCGATGTGAAAATTCCTCAGCAGCTCCGCCTCCCTGAAGCACAGCATCGAGAAGCCGCTCTCCCGGAAGTGACCCCCCCTCTCCAGCTCCGAGCGCAGCTTCAAGTAGTACTGCTCGTTCTTCTCGCTGACGTAGCCGGCCACGATCTTCAGCTTCACCACGTGCCGCATCATCACGACGAGGCACTTGATCTTGTCGCGGGCGTCGTCGGGCCAGAGCTCCATAGCCGTGAACGGCGTCATCTCCTCGACGCCCTCGGCGTTGATGTCGGCCCCGCTGTCCAGCAGGAACTGCATCTTCTTGCAGACCTCGTCGGAGTCGAAGAACTGTCTATCGTAGCAGCGGGCGTATAAATACAGCGGCGTCTCGCCGTACACGTTGCGGGCGTCGACTTCCGCGCCGTTACGCAGCAGCACCTCGGCCCCCTTGGTGTCCCTGTTGTACTTGGTGTAGTGAAGCGGTGTGCTGAGCTCAGCATCGGTCGCATTGACGTTGGCTCCGCTGGCCAGGAGCAGCTCGACCATCTCGCAGCAGACCTGCCGGCTGCCCACGGCCAAGTGGAGCGGCGAGTGCCTGGTGTACTCGTGGACGCCGGTGAACTTGGTCGGCTGGTTCACGTCGACGCCCTGCTTCAGGAAGTGCTCCACGGCCTCCAGGTAGCTGATCAGGCAGGCGATATGGAAATGAGAGTAGCCCTCGTCGCCGACGGGATTGTCGCTGGTGAAGAAAAGCTCTGGGTGCAAGATTACTCGCTTCCTGAAGCTGAAGACAGTGTGAAGAGGAGTGTTCCCCAAGGCGTTTTTCAGCGAAATGTCCGCACCTCGACTCAGAAGCAAGTCCGCGGCGCCTTTCATGCCGAAGTGTACAGCAAAGTGCAATGGAGTGTAGCCCTGCCAAGAGGACTCGGACCAGTCCACGCATTTGTCGATTGTCTCCGGATGCTCGTCCAGAAAGGGCTCTATCGCATCAACGTCGTTTTTTATGCAATGTATGTGCAAGAGGGAAAATCCTCTGTCGTCGAAGTTGCTAGTTTCATTCGCTGATACGTGAGTGAGAATCCAATCGGCGATGCAGGTATTGTCGAAGTTGACGAGGGCTACGTCGTACGGAGTCAAGCCCATGCCATTTTTTACGGTGACGTCGGCACCCTTTTGCAAAAGCAACTTGACCGTTTGAAACTGCTCGAACTGAACAGCAAAATGGAGAGACGTGTAGCCCGGCCAAAACACTGAGTTTCTGTTTACGGCACTGTTGATGTTTACTCCATTCTCAAGAAACTTCTTTATCACTAATATTTTGTTTCTCATGCAGGCAATGTGAAAGTGGGATAGACAATCACTGTCAATTGGATTTTTATTTCCATTGACATATTTAAGTAAGATCATGTCCATGATATCCATTTGCTTTGTTTCAAAGGCAAGATGAAGTGGAGTTTTTCCCCTTGCATTCTTTATTGTGACGTCTGCTCCGAAATGTAAAAGTAATTTAACAGTTTTTAAGCAGCTATTTTTTATTGCTATGTGCAATGGTGTACAACCTGTCCAAATAGGTAAATTTAATTCTACTGGTTTTTGTATTAAATTTTCTTGTAGAATAAGATCTCTAATTTTAATGTAATTACATTGTATACAGGCTTCATGAAAATCTGATAAAGTCTTATCGCTCTCAACTTTTTGTTCTTTGACACTATTTCTTGATAAAAGTAAATTAATAATTTCTTTATTAGTTGTCTTATAAGCATATTGAATTGGATTTCCCTTAACATTACTTACATTTAAATGAGCCTTGTAGGTCAAAAGTAATTTAATGACATCTACACATTCATGATCAATGGCAAAATCTATTGGATGGTATCCTGACCAATTTAATGAACTTTCAAACACTTTTATATTAATGTCAACTCCTTTTTTTACAAAATTTTTAATAACCAATGGATTGTTTCTTGTGCAAGCGATATGAAAGTGAGACATGCCTTCAGAGTTTACAGGATTTCTTGTTTCATATTTGTGAACATTTAAAAGTAAGTCAATTATAGTAACATCTTGAATGATATCTGCAATATGAAGAGGCGTCAATGTCCTTGCGTCTTTAATAGTAATATCTGCTCCACAATTTAAAAGAAATTCAACAGTTTCAGTACATTGATACTGCACAGCAAAATGTAATGGTGAATATCCAGGCCAGTTTAGTGAATTTAATTTAACTGCATGATTTATTCTAGCACCAGACTGTACTAATTTTTTAACAATGTCCACTTTATTTCTCATGCATGCAACATGCATATGACTGAGATTTTCCTTGTTTGAACAATTTTTTAATTGTTCATTTGCTGAAAGCAAAAGATCCATAATCAATGTTTTACCCATCTTTGCTGCTGTAATAAGTGGAGTTTCACCATTATTGTTTTTGACATTGACTGATGCTCCTTTATTTAGCAGCAATCTAACAATCTTTGTACAACCTAATGTCACAGCCAAATGTAATGGTGTGCAAGCAGAAAAAACAGGGTGCTGTAACTGTTTATTAACTGGTAAATCCTCCTCAATTAACAATCGAATCTCTTCTTTTCGACCTTTTCGAAGGGCTTTTCTTAAGGCATTGTAATCTTCCCAATCCGAATCTAAGTGAAAATCTAGTTTATTTAAAGAATTTGTTTTTTTAATGTCATTAATTATCAAATCAATGTCTATCTTATCCATTTTCTTTGATCTAAAAAAAAAATTATATTTACAAGTGTACATATCTATAATTTTGCATATATTAAGATTAAAAAATATATACTTACATTTTAGAAGTATCTTGGTTTCAATTAGTATATCAAAATAAAACGGTGTATATAATTTGATTGATATAAATCTAGTTCTTAAAAAGTTTTCACTATTTATCATCATTATGATTAATTTTCATTATTGTATGAGTTATTAGCTCCATTTTATTTTCAAACCAATATAGTAATATACGCAAATAATGAATACTGCATGAAGTGTCAAAGATTACATATTAGTTAATATTTTTGAAGGTTACGTCTACATAAACACTACCCTCTTTGAGCGCGATTCTGCAATAGCGATAAGGGTTCCGTAAGATGTGCACCGCATTGCTATTGGATGAGGGAAAAAATATGAAAATAGTTTGTGAACTAAAAATTTACCTGTAGTAAAAAATGATGCTATTTTTTAAAATTTTAAAATAGTTTATATAAAAAGGCACTATACTTTGTTAAATTTTAAATAACAAGAAACAAATAGTAAATTTTTGAAATAAATTAATTATTTGAACTATTTACTTGATTTTTTTTACCAATGGGAATTGTAATTTTACAAATTCATGGTTTTTTTATAAAAAGTTTTAATAGTTATTAATTTTGCGAACATGTTAAAAAACTATGGTTACTTAAATAGACTTGTATCGACTAAATAAATATAGTAAATTAAACGTGCCTCATTATATCGCTGAGGAAAAGGCGAATTAATACAATAACAGATCTGTACAAGTGTAAAACTGACGAATTATTTTAATGCTATTTACTTCGTTTTTTAGGAGGGCTCTCGTCGCTTTCAGATTCGCTGTTTTCATTGACTTCCTCTCCGTCCTCATCTTCTTCATCTTCATTACTTTGATTACTTTGGCTGGTTTGGTTGTGTTGATTGTCTGTACGAGCTTGCGTCACTAACTAAAAAACACACCAGAAATTACATTTATGATAGATTCAATAATGCATTTTACATATTTTGAAGTATAAACTTACCAAACTAACGTTCATTTTCTCTAAGTTTTCCATAAGTTGAGAGTTTTGTATCCTGAAGTCTCTGATGGCATCATACTTGGTGTATTTCATTAAATCAACCTACAAAACAAGAAACTTTTAATATCCGGCTTTTACATAAAATTCAAGGTCGTTAATGTTCATACCCCAGTCTTTTTTGCTAGTAAAGCGATTTCTTTATCAAACATATCTATAGCCTGGACTACGCCGGGTATTACCATTACTTCCTTCAGAATTTTGTTGCGTTGAACATTTGCATCGCTCGATTTTCCTCCGCTTTGTGATGACTGCAAAAGTAAAATAAATTTCAGAAAAAAATTTATAAAAAAAAAAAGTGATTGATTACCTCGACGTGCAAAATCAAATCTGTTATTGCTTGTTTCAAGGCACTTCCCGCTCCTTGAATTACAGGTATAAATCTATTACAATTCATAAAAAATAAAAATTAAAAATTTGTTTGTGATGATCAATCTTCAATAAAGTAATAATATTTTTTCATACTTGACGGACTGAAATGCGGGATTGGTTGCAGTCGATTTTTTTCTGAAATACTTGGCTAGCGCACAAGCGAAATTGTACACTTTTTGCAAATTCTTGAATATGGCATCGGAGGCTTGACCTGGCATAATTTTAACACTCGCCAAAAGTTCGGATACGCTAAGTATGAATGAAAATTGACGACATAAACTTTGCTCCCTATCTTTTACAGCCTTGCGGTCTGTAATAATTAAATGAAAGCAATTCATTATTATACATTAAATTTAAATACAACGTAAAACTAGGAAAAATAAACTTACTGGATTCAGTATCGGCTTCAAGGCTAGTTAAAGCACTATGCTCTGCATTTAATCTTCCCAAAAGCCAGTTAACATTTTGCAATTTCGTCGTGAGTATTTTGTTCACGGCTATGTAAGCTACGTAAACGTTTGCATCGTTTATCATGCGAAATTTTCTGGTAGCTGTTACTTCGCTCTAAAAGTTATTTAATTTTATAAATTAATCTTTTTTCAAATCGTAAATTAAATCCGTAAATTAACACTTTGAATAAAAAATCAAACCTTGTCAGCTTTGCCTAATACCGCACAAAATTCAACGCAAAGATCTTGAATCGTTTCGCCGTATTCTTCGCTTCGTTCCTCAATCAAAATTAGCAACTGTACTATTGTAACAGAAATTTGCACATCGATATCCTCTTTTTCTTCCATAATATTCTTAAGCCAGTCATAGGACTAAAAAGATCGAATTTATTTGGTTATTAATAATTATTTATAATATAAAAAGAAACTTGTACGCGTTCGATAAATAAAATAAAAAATCATTTCCACTAATATGAAAACAAAAACATTTGCATTGTAAGTAGTTCGCACCTTTTCCACTTTTATTTCACCAAAAGCTACTTTTTGTACGAGTTTGGATATTATCTCGATCAAATATAAAGGAATTTTTTGCGCAGCTACTTCTTCGGGCACTTCATCCTCGAGACTTGATATAAAAATATCTTTCAAAGTAGACATTGTTCTTTGCAACTGTTGTGGAAGGCTCGACGAAATCTCAACTCCCGCTGAAAAATTTATTCTTATACAAATTTGAACGTTTTTCTTAATGCAAACAATGGTAAACTATATTTTATTACAAAAAAATAGTCAATTTTGAAATGTTTAAGACTTACAAATCGCTTCAAGAAATCCGGGTAGTTCAGATGAATATAATGAACACATAATATCCACACAATCTTTAAAACATTCTAATCCCAAGGCAGCAGTAAGTTCATTAAATGACATCACTGACGTCAAATCACACACAATGTATTTGTACAGTGTTCTAAAATGAAGAGTTAGCAAAAATAATAAAATGAGTTATAAGTATATTATTAAAAAAAATTAAAAAACTAATACATACTCTCCAATAGAAAAGAAATTTTGCTTATTTAGTTCTAAATACGGTTGAAGTTCGTGGTCTTTCAAGGTCTTTATGCTTTGAAAGAGCTGCATACAAGTGCTTAAAATGTACTGATGAAACTCCATTCGACCTCTTAAAGCATTTGCCTGTTCTGAGGTCGCCCAAGAATTGTTCTGACTACAAACAGATAAATAAGTTTCTTGTAAATATCAAAACTAAGCACTAAGATAAACTATTCTTTTTAAAATTACAAGCTACCAACTTGTATAACAGTATGATGCTTTTGGTCATGATATCGAAATCCATGACAGTGTGAGGCAATTTGACAGTTGGAGTCCTTCCAGCCCTCCTCATCGTTGTATCATTACCATCCTTATCCTTATCCTTATCTTTGTCCTTGTCCTTTTTGCCCTTGCCGGGTCTTTTCGCTTTGCTGAGTCGCTTTATCTGTTCGACAAGTCGCCAGTAACCCTTATAAAGTGCAATTATGCTCTGACCGATATTTACGCTCTCCATTGACCAGGAGGCAATCTTATACGCTATCAGTGCCTCGTACACTGAGATCGCTAATTTTATATTCATCAGCTTCGTTTGAGCCTTTGGTGTGCTGTCCAGCAGGTCCACCTCTTCGTCCTGAAAAATATTTTATATACCATTAACTTCTACTTTTTGTTGTATCTATTCTATATTATTTACTCTACAATATTATTTTTTAATTTAACATTTTGTAATTAAGTATTCATTAATTAACTTTAATATGTTTATAATAGATTGACTTACAATTCCCATATGTTCAACATCAGTCTGAGCCATTCTCTTGCAGAGAGATTCAAGAACAACAGCAAGCTTGTCGATTCTAGCGGAATCCTTGGAGGCGACTTTAATGTATATTTTTTGCAGAGCAAAAACAAGATCCGCCACGGGTTCCTGAAGCACTATCTCGATGCCCTGACAGACGCTACATCTGTCAAAGAAGATCGGCGGTAGGACCTCCTCGTCCTTCTCGTAATATTTGAAGAAATGTTCCAGCAGCATTTCAATAACATACTCAGTCAACTCTTCATTTCTTGCAATAGCATAATACAATTCTGCAAACCAAAGTAAATTTTTTTTAGTTTAACGAATTCCGTAAATATTTGTAACTTCTGGAGAAAAGGCAGAAGTCAAAAATTAAAAACCCACATTTCTCGAAAATACAATTAATGCAGTTATGCCCTCTAAATAAAATACTTATTTATATTTATTTTGCTTTTGCATTCGCTTTATTTTTGTCAAATTCAAAATACTTACCTCTGTATAAATGAATTCGTACTTCCATTTCATGAGAGAAACATTTACTCAGAATCGCTAAAATTTCACGACACAAGCTGGTATTGTGCCATGGATTTGAAGCTGCTCTCTGAGAAGTTCTTTCTAAAGTTGCCTAAAAAATGTTTAAAACAAACACATTGCCTTAAACTGAAGGTCAGAAACTTTTAAAGAAAAATTTTTATATTAATTTTTCGTTTAAAAACCCACATTATTCGAGCATTCGAATTAAAAATAAGAAAAATTAAGATCGAGGACTCGCCTGTGTAAAGATGGACGAAGAAGAAGCAACATTTGAGGAAGACAGCGACTCCGACTGGCTAAGAGCAGTGAGAGTTGCGAGTTTGAGGTTCTTCAGAAGCTGAAGGAATCCAAGAACGGCCATTTGACGGGTATGGGTGCCCTTGCGATAGAGCGCCTTGCGCAGCACCATTATCAGATTGTCGCGTATCGAGCCTGATACTCGCATCAGGGGAAGGATTGCTTTCAGAATCTGCGATGCCGCGCTACCTGGTATCACTAGTAGCTGCTCCAACAGCGTTGTTATCCACACTTGGTGCTCCAATACCGTCATCGTCAGCCGTCTGCACATGTATGTCAGGCACTCTGTATAGACAATATTTTTGTTACTAGTTGTTCATTTTATCGTAATTTTTATTACGTTTTTCTAATAATAATTTAATTAATAAATCTTATAAGTGAATATTAAAATTATTAAAATGATCTTTTTTTGTTAGACTTAAAAATATTTGATACCTGCATACTGCATTACATTGGCACCAGATCGCACTATCTTATCAACCAAAATTTCAAGGATTGTACCACCAGCATCACTTCTTTTTCTGGCTATCTTTTGAAGTATTTTTCTCCCATAGTCCCAAGGAAGATGGTTTTCCATTCCCGCTTTACGTTCTATGCTTAGCAAAACAAAGGCAAAATCTACTATGCCTTTCAAAACTAACTGTCGATCTTTGTTACTGAAATTGAATGAAAATAATATTATTTTAAATTCTTCTACTTTATAAATGTGAAATTACCTATTCTCAATAACACGATAAATAATATCCAATGCGGAGGAATCATCCAATGATACTTTTCTAAGCCAAGCACTATTATTCCGATACTCTTCTTCTTGAATATTGCGCAGAATTGCTCCTTTCAAGATTTGGAAAGCTTGATCATCGAATAAACCAGATAAAAGTAGCAATACTGACATTACAAAAGTGTCTAATATATATTCTGGTGCATTAACAACAAGCTTTAAACATTTCATATACTCTATTGAGCCTTTTGAGTTATCTAAAGCTGCTTGATAAATGTAATACAAGACAGTACTCTCAACTTCTTGAACCTCTTTTAAAGTGACTTTGTCTGCAACTGAATGAAGATATTTTTTAGATTTTATCGTTCATTAACTTGTAATTAAAAGTTTTGTTTACCTATTGAGTCACAAGTATCTTCACTGTTAGTTTCTTCGATAACAGATGCATAGTTTTGTGCAAAATATTTAGATAAAGTTGCATAAAGTAAGACACTGTTATTGTCAGATCCCAATTTTAATAATTGATGAGCCAAAGGAGGCAATTCATTTATATCTATGGTCATTAATTTACTTGTTAGAGCTTTCATAATCATTTCTGAAATTGTTTTATCTTTAACATCAGCAATTAATTCTCTACAATATAAATATGTCAATTAAAATACAAAATAAAATTGAATAATATTATTACAATTACTTACACAAACATTTTGGCAATAGATGTTAATATTTTAGGGTCCCAGTCTATATCACAAATAGATCGTATAACAACTATTTTATATTCTTTACCAGTAACGTCAGACCCTCTGTGATTAATTGATTTTTCCTCTTCCAGTTTTTCCAGCAGTAATGGAATGACGTCTTTCCAACTAAATAATCGTAAAGTGTTAATTAATAAAATAAATATTTTTTGACAAAATAGTATACAAATATATTATACACAACCTTGTGAATTCATCATCATTATTTCGAATTCTTTCAATGAAATAATCTACAAGTTTAACTAAATGAGATCTGTCAAAAGATACAAAATCTGCCACTATCCTTCCAACAATATTGTCTACGTGTTTGCTAGTAACTTTAGCTGACTTCAGTGCCTCAAATACTGTTTTAATTAATTTGTATTTTTTATCCTGGCATCTGTCTAAATCAGAAAAACCGTGCAAAATATCATCCAACATTTTTATTGCTTCAGAAGTAGTGAGAGCTTTAAGGACCATCTTGCAAAGCTTAACAAAAGTAATGACAAAATTATTATAAAGAATGCAATAACAATTAAAAAACCATTTTGGTATTTACTCACTTCATTTGTATCAGCATCTTCAACAAACTTTTGAAATTTCGATTGACTAAATTTTTGACTTGACAACTGTTTATATGCTGAATACATTTTTAAAATACTAAAAACAATTTTAAATTAATATTTTATTATTATGCGTTGATGCTGCTACAATTAGTCCTAACAAGCCCAAACTAACACAACCTGTTGATGTACACGTTCAAACAAGATTTCGCATACAATTTAACCAATATCTCGCAGCATATTCGCAACTGTATATAGCAAATAATTATCCTATTAAATAAAAATCATTATAGGTATCATTTTGCATCCTATTTCATTATATTATTAATACAGTAGCGTATCAAGTGCAAATACTGCAAAAATATAACCTTTGAAGGGAACAGACAACGCAGTTCATTCATGCGATCTTCACGTTTCACGAAATGCGCGGGAAAATAATAGATACCCGCCTTTTTTTGATTTGTTGCGCCTCTGGCAGAAGCGCCTGCGCAATGTATGGACTCGACTATCATTGGTCAAAAATAAGGTAATGTAAAATTTCAATTTTCAGAGGCACATTTATTTATTCATTATTTTGATTCAAGAAGTTATAAATCTTAAAGAACACAGCTTGTACTACCTATATTATACCGTTCAAAATAAAAAGTAACAATTAAATTAACGTAAATAATTGCATCTTTATACTTCAATAATATGGTTATATATTTTACAAATTTTTAAAATATATGAAACCAAACTTAATTGCAGTAGAATATTAACTTTTTAATCTCTCGAGAAGGTGAGCGCACTTAAAATATAATATAAACAAAAAATCCTATTAGTCTGTTGCGGGGCCCACTATTTGCACTGTTTCTTCGTCACTTGACACGATTATATTATAGTTTTTATAGTTAGCAACGTGGCCAGATTTGTTTGCAAACCAATCCTTGAAGCCCCTTTCGTAAAAACGAGGCAGCGGCTGGAAAGCACCTTTCTGTGCCAAATAATCATTGTACTGCCACTGTTCGTCTGTAAGTACATGCGCTTGCCTCTTTTTGGCAGTTTTCAACTTAGCATCGGCCAGCATCTCGGATTTATCGGGAAGAAGTCGACTGTCATTCAAGGTACTTAAAAAATATTGCACCTAAAATTATAAAATAAGCAATAGTTCTACTACAATTGATTTATTCTGATTGTTAAGAAATGTTTAATTATACGCAATGAAAAATTGAGTAATTGGTCAAGTTTGTTATTTTTCAATAATGAAAAATATTGTTATTTTTCATTAATTAATTGCTGCCCAGTTTTTTATGGCATTAATTAATTCAGTTATTACTTAAAAATCAAGGTTTTTTAATGAAGTTAATTTTTGAAGTAAATCCAAAAATCAAATTTAGATGTCCCAATCCAAATCCAACATGTCTTCAATTTTATTATATTATCAGTCTTACCTGCGCGTTGAATATAGTAGCAGGAAGGACTTGATCAGGTATTCCAATGAAACACATGGTCGGATGCTCGACGTTAATCATGTGCATGTAAAGCGGAGCAACGAAGTTTTCGTCCACGGTAATACCGCAGGACTCGTCTAGAAATGGAAAACTGTAATTGTAGCCCGTGCAAAAGATTAGAACATCTGCAAAAACCGTCGAATTATCCTTTAATACAAATTTCCCACTTTCGAATCCAACGATTCCAGGAACCTCTGATAGCTTACTAATTGAACCATTGAAAATACTAAAAAAAATTAAATTAAATTACAATACTCAATTAGACTGAAACGCTTCTGCGCTTTATGATGGATTAACTTGCGATATACACGCAATTCTGTGTATATGCTTTATAGGCATCAAGAGTACAAAAGGCGCATAATACAATAACACAGAATACAAAACAGCTTATGTAAGAGTACCTTGCATTATTATGACTTAAGTAAACGTGCAATGCCGTTTCAATTAATTCTAATGCAATGTCAACTCCCGAACTCGCGCCTCCTAGTAAAATAGCACTTTTCCTCGAAAAGTCTTCAGGCTTCCTATAGTCATGGCAGTGTAATATTCGACCTTCATAATTACATAAACCGGGTATATTTGGCATGTAGGGGTCGAAAAGATGTCTATAAAAAAATTAATAGAAAAATTATTTTCAACATACTGTAACCGTATTATGCGAATATACAAAGACAAACCCATTGCATATCATAACAGTATCAAAAGTACACTCCGAAATTTCGCCCGTTCTCACGTTTTTTACACCGATTCTCCATTGCGATGGAGTTTCCAACTTTACTCTTTCCACTGCAGTGTAAAACTGCAATATAATACCACGTACATTTGCTTATTTTAATATACTACACACTAGTACATAAATAAGTATTTACCTTTATAAAAGGGCGTAACTTAAAATGGTCGGCATATCTTTTGAGATAATCCAAGATAACTTCGTGCTCCACGCAACTTCCTTTCCCACCCATCATGCGCCGATCGAAGTCCGGAAAACTCATAAGTTCTTTCGGAGTATTCGTTCTAAATTCGTTTCTACTATTATTAAATTCATTACCATTCTTTCCAAATTCATGACTGCATACATACCGTAGATTTTTGTACATACTCGTGTGAATACGCTGACCGTACTCATCGAGTTCTACCCGATCGGTGTAGAGCCACGTCCCCCCCAGATCGCCGGTTTTCTCAAACACCACGAATTCAAATTTATCCGGTTCGCGCGCCAAGTGACGCGCCGCGCACAATCCGGCGGTGCCCGCGCCGATCACACACACCCTTATCTTCGCCTTCGCTTCTTTTTCTTCCATGACGCTTAATTGACACTCGGATCTGGCCTTGAACTGCAGAAGGCGAAATCTCGTTGTGCAAATCTTTTGTAATACTATTTGTTAGAATCCGATGCCTATTTTTATTGGAATCACTTTTAATTGCATGCGCAATGATATAGCTGTTTCTTACGCGCAGACATTGTCTGGAATAATGAGCAGGCAGCTGATGATGATACCACGTGTTCTTTTTTTCAGTGAGCGATTTTATTTAGAATCACTGATAAACACTGCAGCATATCTCATTTTATTGTGTGCACTGTTCATATCAAAATCGGTTACTTTTGAGCGATACTTAGGCATTTTGAAGAGGATTATCGTAATTAAATATTTATAACTCACGCTGCTTATTACATAACTTTTGCAAAACATCGATTCTACAGAGATAACATGAAATTCAACATAACAAAAAGGATACTGTAAAGAGAAAATTTAAGAAATTCAATCGTCTATTGAAATATTACAAATTATTGTGTCCTTGTGGACTAACGCTTAAGTGGGATTTATAGACGCATCAAATTCCTTAATTATATCTACGATGTATAATAATTATGCATTACTTTTAAAATAATAAAAACAAATTTTGTGCATAGTCTGTGTATTTTATTTTTGTTAAAAAAAAAACATTTGAATTTATTTGCCAAACGTAGTTTAGGTATGCAGACTTCGTTTATTTTCTTTGCAAGCAGTTAAAAACATGATAAGTTTTAAATCTGAAGACTCGAAAGAGGCCACCTTATCTTTTCAAGAGGTCTTTGCGGGAAAAATTTCTTATTATTATATTCAGTGTACCAAAACTCTCCTTAAACATTTAATATATACTTTATTAATTTAGGGGAGAGCGTCTAATTGGTACGATACCTCAAGTTTACATGATAACATGGTCCACAATATGCCTCTAAAAATCATTTGCGTCGCCCACTATGCCCCGCTCTCCCCTATGCAAATAAATTTTTTATTGAATAAGAAGAACCACGGATTACTTGTCTGCACTGATGTGGCAATTAGCAGGAGACTCAGCCTCAGCTGTATTTCATAAATTCGTATAATAAATGTTTATTACATTCATTTACTTTAACTATTTTATTTACAAAATATATACAAATGACAAAAGCATTAACAAATTTTTTTGAATTTAGCCCACAGTCCTCCTTTATAATACGACAAGAACGTGTTGCAATCTCGCTCAAGCGGTTCTTTAGTGACGGACGACTTTTCCAAAGAAAACTTCAGGATCAACGATGCAGTTGCAAATTTCACGAGCATTTGGCCTAATCTCATGCCAACGCACATTCTGGGTCCTTCGCCGAAAGGTATGAATGCAAATTTGTGATGGTTACTTTGATTCTCTGGACTGAATCGGTCCGGATTAAATTCTTCCGGATCAGACCAGAATCTTTTGTCCATCTGCAGAGCTGCGGTTGGGATCAAAACGGGCTGTCCAGGTTTGAGGTGACACTTTAAACCATCCGATCCCTTAAGCGTGATCTCATCGTTGCACATTTTTTGCAGCATCGCCAACGCGGGCATCATGCGCATCGACTCGTACATCACTTGATCCAAGTAAGTCATGTCCTTGAGGGCTTCGTAAGTTATTTCACCGCCGGACTTATTTACTACGGATTGTACATGCTCCCTTAATTTTCCTTGAATCTCTGGGTGCTTAGGTAAAAGGTAGAATAACATTGACAAGGTCAAGCTGGACGTTTCGTACGAGTCTACGTAGAATACTAAGATATCGGCAATAAGATTGTTAAATTCATCCTCCGAAGTGCCCTCGAGGCAATACTGCAAAAAATCATCAGCGACGATGCCCTTTTCTTTTCTTTCGTTGATGATATATTTCAAAGTGTCCCGGAAGTAACTATCCGTGCTTTTCTGCAAGAAACTAAGCCGGAAAAATTTTGCCACAGCCGGCAAATAAAATAGTAGAGCCTGTTTAATTCCATTCAACAATGTCGGTTCGAGAAGGAGCTTCGCAATTCTGGTGAAAGCCTTCGGACTTGGGTTATCTTCGAAGCTCTCGCCCTCTACACCAAACGCTGCATTGGCCACGAATTCACCGGTGTACCTCTCGAAAAAATCCTTGAGTTGACACTCGTAGACGCCGTTGTTCTCCTTAATTTTCCTATCGACAAAGTCGTTCATTTTCGATGACACTCTACCAATGAACCGATGCAACACCCTCAATTTTCTTCCGGAAAGGTGGCTGATGGTTCGAATTCTCAATGTTTTCCAAGTGTGAGGATCAGCCGTGAAGAATGGATTTTTCGACAAAACGGGATCGTTATCGTCGTCCAAGGCGATCATGTTAGATCGAAAGCTCGAAAAATTCGTCTGCAAGACGCATCTGGCTATCTCTGGATCTCGCACTATTATACCTGGCGTTCGCAAAAAGTAAAAGCCCATCACGCTGGCGTCCGTTTGTCCGTATAATCTTTCGGCGAAACTGACGATGCCCTCCTTGAGCGAGATGACGGGCAGCATATGCCCGAAACCGGGCATTGGATCCGATGCGGCGGGCACATTTTGACTTTTCCAGTAGTTGAATGTTTTTCTCGAGTACCAGTATATGGCTGCTAGAAGCAGCGCTGCTGCGGTTAGTGCGCAGAAGAACATCGTACCTACACCGGCGACGATAAAAAACTAAGACTAACTGCGGAAATAGTCCGCGGCATATGCAATTATCTAAGATGCTCTACTCAATTACGTCACTGTATGACTTGTATTCATTGTATATAGAACAAAATATTTTGAATTTCAAAACAACAGATTTATATGAAGAAATTACAAAAAAAACTAAAATTACTTTTTTTTAGGATTGTCTAAATAAATAATTGTAGAATATTTTAGTAATATTTGGATTTGTTAGAAAATGTGTGAAGGTGTAAATTTAGTTTTCTGTATTCTGTTGTAACTTTATTTCGGTGTATTGATACAATACAATTTATTATACTATAAATGGATAAAAACACATTGTATTCGTGTGATGTAAAGTCGAAAAGAAATAAACAAGTATTTTTGTTTTAAATTCAATTTTTATTTACAAAGATAGTACATTTTAAAGTTAGACGTAATAAACAATATCTATTTCATAGAAAAATCTGAGTAAAAATATTCTCTTTTTATTAATTAATAGATTTTTAACAACTATGCATATGTTAAACAATAAAATATCACGGATTTTTTATTATTGGTAAAGATGGAATAACAATAATTTTTTATGAACTATGGCAGTTTAAAAGAAACTCCACCTTTTCCAGCAAGGTAAAAAAAATAAAAACTCTTCCATTTAATTCAACATTTGAGATTGGCTTTTCCTTACTTTATTTTATTACTGTTTCCATTTTCATATTGCACTGCCAAAAAATTAACCAATTTTTTTGAATTTAGCCCATAATCCACCTTTATGGTAAGTCATAATCGTGTTGTTGACTCGCTCAAGAGGTTCTTTAGTGATGGGTGACTTTTCCAAATTATACTTCAGGATCAACGATGCCGTTGCAAATTTCACGAGCATTTGCGCTAATCTCATGCCAACGCACATTCTGGGTCCTTCGCCGAACGGCAAAAACGCAAATCTGTTATTGTTATTCTGATTCTCTGGACTGAATCTGTCGGGATTGAAGACTTCGGGATCAGACCAGTACCTTTTGTCCATCTGCAGGGCAGCGGTTGGAATCAGAACGGGCTGTCCAGGTTTGAGGTGACACGTTGTACCGTCAGATCCTTCAAGAGTGATCTCATCGGTGCACATTTTCTGTAATGTACCCACCGGAGGTATCATGCGCATCGACTCGAACATCACTTGATCCAAATAAGTCATGTCCTTGAGGGCTTCGTAAGTTATTTCACCCCCGTTTTTATTTACAACCGACCGAACATGCTGTCTTAACTTTTCTTGAACCTCGGGATTTATGGAAAGAAGGTAAATTACGATTGATAACGTCAAGCTTGACGTTTCGTAAGAATCAAGGTGGAATATTATGATATCAGCGATAACTTTGTTAAATTCTTCCTCTGTTGTGTCCTCCAGGCAAAATTGCAAATAGTCATCCGGAACGGTACCTTTCTGTTTTCTTTCGTTGATGATATACTTTAAGGTATTCCGCAAATAGCTTTCAGTGCTGTTCTGTAAAAATTTAACTTTAAAAAGTCTCGCCAAAGATGGTAAATAAAACAGTAGAGCCTGCACAATTCCATTGAACAGTGTTGGTTCGAAAAGGACTTTGGTAATTCTGGTGAAAGCCTTCGGACTCGGATTATCCTCGTAGCTCTCCCCCTCTACGCCGAACGCTGAATTAGCCACAAATTCGCCGGTGTACCGTTCGAAAAAATCCTTGAGTTGGCACTCGTAAACCCCGTTGTTCTCTTTAATTTTCCTATCGACGAACTCGTGCATCTTCAGTGCCACTTTATGAACGAACTGGTGTATCACCTTCAATTTTCTTCCGGAAAGGTGGCTGATGGTTCGCATTCTCGCTGCTTTCCAAGCGTGAGGATCGACCACGAAGAATGGATTCTTCGACAGAATGGGATCGTTCTCCTCATCCAAGGTGATCAAGTTCGCTCGAAAGCTCGAAAAATTCGTTTGCATGACACTTTTCACTATCTCCGGATCCCGCACTACTATACCGGGTGTTCGCAGAAAGTAAAAACCAATCACGGCGGCATCCGTTTGCGCGTACAATTTTTCGGTGAATCCTGTCATGTTCTCCTTGAGTGTGATGAGGGGCAGCATGTGTCCGAAACCCACCACTGGACCCGGTGCGGAGGGTACATTTTGATCTTTCCAGTGGTTAAACGTTTTTTTCAAGTACCAGTACGTGGCTGCTAAAAGCAGCGCTGCTGCGATGAGCAGGCTCAGAATCATCGTACCAGCGCCGAGGGGCGATCAGTGTCAACTGAGAAAATAACCGGCAGTGCAATCTAAAATAGTAGCTCTGATCAACTGTGTTAATCTATTCAATTACGTCACCATATGACTCGCAGTATATTATGAATGATGTATATTTGAAAAGATGTGAAGTTCAAAACAAAATTATGCATAAATCGACTTAAAATTGCTAGCACATTTTTTATTTTTTACGTATATTTGAATAAAAAGTTATAGGATGATTTAAAAAAAAAAATATTTGTACGAATGTGCATATATTTTCTGATCAAAAGATATAAGCATTATTTTATTTGTCGGCAAATAATATCTTATAATGGTGACTGTTCATTTTCGATACCAATTTTATTTTTTTTTATTCTGTACGTATATTCATTAGTAGGCTATGATAACTTCTTCCTCCATTACCATCTATTCTCCCGCCAGCGTTCAGGGACACTCCCGATTTCGATTACGCGGACGCTGCATAGTGGAGAGAATAACAATTAGTGAGCCATTTTATTTTAATTGCACGTCAAGTTTTTTTTCAATGATGAGTTAATCGAATGATTAATAGGTATCATTGTTTGGCTTGTGTGACAATTTATATGATTGTTTTTTAATCTGAAATTTGTTCCTTTTTTTATGCCGATATAATATATGTTTATTACTCATTTTGTTTTTAAACGATATACGTACCTAAGCGTTCCACTGATAGTCATATTTTTAGTAACAATCAAAACAACTTAACCAGTTATACATAATAGGTATTGTCGTAATGGTACTGTCTAGAAGAAACTTTTTAAAATGAATATATTTTAATTATAATTTGTACTATTAATATATAAATGCATATTACGATAGTATATTAACAAAAATAATTGTAAGACTGCAATGTTATAATATCGTTTCTAACAATTTTATTTCACATGTTCATCGATATACAGCATTTGTAAACACCTTTTAACAATTAACAAGAACCTATAAATCTGGCGACTGAACTAGTTGCACTGTCTCATCGTCGCTCGACACAATCAGGTTGAAGTTCTTATAGACGGCCAAGTGGCCCTTTCTTAATGTATTCCAAGCCACGTATCCATTTTTGTAGAAACGTGGTATACGTTGAAAACCACCGGCGTCTGCTAAATTATCGTTATACGTCCATTGTTTGTCCGACAGTTCGTGCGCGTGCCTCTTTTTTGTAGATTTTAACTTAGCGTCGTTCAGCATTTCGGATTTGGTGGGAAGTCGTGAATTATCTTTCAACGTACTTAAAAAGTATTGCACCTAGAAGTTAAATGAACATTTTAAAAGACTCATTTAATAATATTGTGGAAATGATGTTTGAAGGGGACAGATTTCATAGCGGCTTTAAATTTGACCCCGACCTAATTCGGTTAATATGAAGTAGTCCGTACATACGCCAGACATCTGATAAGAATTACTTTATAATTTTAATATAGACTATCGAGGTATCGATTTCGAATATTTTATAGAAAAGTAATTTTCACTTGTTTAATTATCTAATTAACAGGTGGTTTCATTGAGCATATAAACTTCTAATCTTTAACTTAATTTATTGAGCTTTCAGATATACCTGCATAGAGAACAGAGGAAACGGGATTACAACGAGAGGTATTCCAATGATACACATAGACGGATGTTCGACGTTGATCATGTGCTTGTAAAGTGGAGACACGAAGTTTTCGTCAACACTGATACCGCAGGAATCGTCTAAGAATGGGAACTTAATATTGTAGCCAGTGCAGAAAATAAGAACGTCTGCAGAAACCGCAGAACCGTCCTTTAAGGCAAATTTGTCATTCTCGAATCCGACAATTCCTGCAACTTCAGTTATCTTGGGGATCGAATTATTGAAAACACTGTAAAATGATCAGAAAATATAATTGTCGAATTTAGAATAAATATGGATTATCAGTATATTTATTAAGCAGCTGATACAATTCTACCTTGATGGTTTATTATGACTTAAGTAAACGTGTTTAGCTGTGGTAATTAATTCCAATCCAATGTCAGTCCCTGAACTTGAGGCTCCCAGTAAAATCACTGTTTTCTCTGTAAAATCTTCAGGCTTTCTATAAGTATGACTGTGTAATACTTGACCCTTAAAGTTATCTAAGCCAGAAATTTGTGGAATGTACGAATCGAAAAAGTGCCTATACTCCAATAAAAAAAACAATGTAAATTTATTGTATATATAATATTCATAAATGTATAATTTTTGTTATTACATACCCGTTGCAGATCATTATAGCGTCAAAAATAGTTTCCGTCTTTTCACCAGTTTTTATGTTTCTTACACCAACTCTCCATTTCTCTAGGGGTGTTCGATTTTCCAACTTTACACTTTCCACTGTAGTATGGAACTGCATATCATAAGAGTTTAAAAACATTGAAAATTAGTAAAATAATAAATAATAGATTTAAAAAATGCCTGTGTAATTTCTTTTTACGCTAAAAATACCTGTATAATCTGCCGTATCTTAAAATGATCAGCATAGTTGTTTAAATAATCCGAAATAATGTTGTGCGACACGCAACTTTTCTTATCCCCTTTAATTTCTCGATAGTCCGGAAAGTTCATAATTTCTCTCGGAAGATTAGTTCTAAATTCGTGATATTCAAAATAATAATTTTATTAGTCGCAAAGAAAATACGTAAGTCGCATTTCTTAAAAGAAATTCGCTTTCTTTTGTACGTGCATTTAGTTTGAATTTTTTTATCGGCATACTTCTTTAATCATTGCACGCAGCTGCTGTGTACTCACCGCAGATTCTTGTACATACTCGAGTGTATGGGCATACCATAATCGTCGACACCCACTCGATCGGTGTATTTCCAGGTGCCTCCGACATCGCCACTCCTCTCGAACACCGCCAATTCAAATTTGTCCGGCTCGCGCGCCAAGTACCGCGCCGCGCATAGCCCAGCCGCGCCCGCTCCGATGACGCAGACCTTCAACTTCGCCTCCGCTACTTGTTGCTCCATAATGCGTTTTCAGAACATCGGCCGATTATTAATTTTTTATGCTCGGCAAAATCTGATTACGTCGGTATTTGTACTTTATTCGACTGTTTAGCGATTTTGCTTTCAGTTGCTGAGTGCAATGTTGAAACTATTTCACTCTTCAACGTTCGAAAAATTTAGTTGGACTAACCTTTCAGGTAGTTACAGACGCCGTCAAAGAGGAAAGGATGTTTTTTGTGGCGAGTGGGTTTCTTACCAGCCACTGATAACTATTGCGGCTTGCTGCTTGGAGAAGACGGATTTCATGAATATCGGGAAACCACCGATCTATTGTCTTTAAAAACGCGTTTATTTTCTATTTTTCACTTTTACTATTTGATAAAATTGACTCAGAGTGTAAACTAGAGATAACTGTATTACTTGCACTTTCTACTTTCTGTGTGTTAATATACTTAGTGGGAGGGACTAATTTTAGAACAAAAGTTACAGGAAAAAGAGATTTCTGGTTACGCTGTACCCCTCAATTAATTCTACCAACTGTATTTTCTCTTCTACTCAAACACTTTGAACTTGATTTATCTAATGATCACGTGCGTTTTGCAATAGTAGTCTTATCTCACTTTTACTTTTATTTACTTAATTGTTTATCATCTTAACAGAACAATTTTGATTTCAATTGGTTTGAAAATATTTGGAATCAAAAAAGTTGTTATTAGTAAATTAAAATATCATTACATCAATTTATTTAAAAAATTAGTATTAAATACTATAAGTCTTATAAAAATTAATTTAATAAATATATATGTAATAAGAGAAAAATTGATGGAAAACGATAGATTTAGAAGAAAAAAATCTATTTTTACTATATAATGTGATGTAATAAAAACGAAATGCCAATCATAAAATTAAAGTATTTATTTTCTTATAATTAATCATATAATGTTACCGCATAATTAAACTGAATCTTCATAATTAAAATAATAAAGTTATGATAAAAGAAAAATAATATATAATAGCAATAATAATCATTCTGATTATAATGAACTACCTTTTTATGTTAATATTACATTTATCCAGTTCTGAGCAAATTCTAAAAATATATAATCTATGCGTTTATAATACAATCGAAATCCCTAATCGTCGACGTTTATCTCCCTTTCGTTAAAAAGTTTCACATGTAATAGAATGAAAATGCTCGTATCCTTTCTCACTCTCTACAAAATGTAATTACAATTCATACCAAATTACATATATATGTATATAAATACTCGTGTCGCTTTTATGCACGTCGAACATTTTTCTCTTGTTTTGCGTTTCAATGTCTACGGATTCTAAAACGATTGGTTTCAAAATAAAGGAGGCTCTGGAACAAGCGCAAAAAAATCGAGGATAACATAAATCGTTCAGCCATCCTTAGAGTCCGGACAGTTAGACGGCAAAAACCAGTAGCGATGCTTGTTTGACGCGCCACACATATTTGATAATTGTAAAATCCTTTAAACGCAAGCTCTAAAAGTCTAGTGACGCACAACGAATTCTATACAAGTAAATAAACTCAGTCGCACGTCCGTATGCTCGTGGACGCTAAGAAACCGAGAAACGTTCTTTTTTTGCCATCGAAAATTTTTGCACGAAAATTACTTAACTGCTGCTTTTTTTTCTTAGGAAGTAATATTATTTTCTCAAACATTATATACAATCTATTTTCATTTAAATAAATAATATATATGTTATAAGCAAAAGAAATTTTACGATTTACATTTGAATTATGCCTCGCAATTCATTGCTGATATAAGCTACATTTTATAAATAGTGCTGCGCTATTGTTTATCTTGGTGTACTTTTCAGCAATATATGTTACACAACCAATTTACAAATCAATCACCACATACATGTGTAAGAAGTACTTTTCTTCAAAAATTTTCGCTTACAAAGTTGTACGAATATATTTCGTTCCTTACGTATTTCTCGGCGTACTCTTAACGTCTATTTTATATTCCGTAGAATATTTTTGTTCATTCCGTTAAAAAAACACTGCTTCTTTAATAAGTGCATTTTTCAATATTAAATTGCAATTATTGTTAGTATATGTAAAATTTCGGAACGCACTTTACATCCTATTTCAGCGTATTTACAAGGATACAAATCAGCGACACCGTATCATTGCAATGCGTTCGGATTAAAAAAAGGAGAATGGGGAAGAACAAATTATTTACAAGAACTTCTAATACATACTTTGACTTATGACTCGACGTACGTGAAATTGCGTATATAAATGTACAAAATAATAAAATTTTACTTGTCGACATCGTAAGCTTTAATTATTAAACGAATGTAAAAGTCAATGTAAAATGTACATAGCTGTTATATGTAAGAGTAAGTTTTTGCCGGCATAATTATAATCAATTATAAACGCTTTATTAGAAAAATGAAGTTAGTTTTAAATAAAAAAAAGAAAGTTTTTTTTTACGTTTCACATTTTTTTATAATTTTATCAAGTTGTTATGCAAGTTTTTATAAAAATATATATTATGATGCGATAAAATAAAATGGAAGTTTTATCAAATGGAAGTACTCAAAAGCTTTTTTAGCACCCGAAAGTTGCATCGTAATATTTTGAAAGAGTAGTGTTTAAGAGAAGATTCGACAATTATGTTGCTGCTTCTTAATCACTATTTAGTATTTTTCGTCTTCTCTTAATTTAACATCGTTTGATTAAGTCTTGATTTTCGTTAAATATTTTATGTACAGGTTTAGAAAAATTTAATTAATATTCCTTCAAAGGGCAGTGCTAAATTTTTGATCGATTTGCATTGCGTAATTTTAAAAATGTAATACACTATGGCTAAGCTTCCATTTACCATAAATTTATGGATAAAATTTATAAAAATTTACAAACATTTTCCATTTATAAATAAGCCATTATAAAGCTCCATTTATAAAGCTTTTATAGAATAGTTAAATAGAATAAGCATATTGATTTTATATGCTGCTTTCTTAAACAATACAAATGCCTATTGATCTTATGTAATCGATTTATAATTTATGTATACATATTTTTTGAAATATAGTAACTTCTTACCATTGTAAAATTGATTTAACAAGTCGTTAGCCATTTTTTAAGCTGCATAAAAATTTTAAGAAAGCAGTTTTAGTCCCTGAGCTTATTTTCAAACCGAATGAGTTGCCATATAAAATAATGAAAAAGTTTGCAAAATTTCAAAGCCCACCGCCTTCTCACCTTGAGTACTAGATTCGTTTCTTTTTGTACATTGAAAAGTCGATGCAGGGAAGTGAAGAACATTATTAATAATTCGTGATGAATATTACATTTGTACAACCACGCTCCATTGTAGCAGGAAACATTTGTAAAGCGCAAGGCGATATTAAAATAAACCTGCATTTGAAAGCGATAAATGTAAATATAATTGAATATATCTTTTTTTAATATTAAATATTTATTTAAACGCAGTTATGTTTGTTAAATTGAAGACGTTTGGTATTAAAAAATTACATTTGTACATCAATAAACATTACTACATTTAAATAATTACTAATTTTCGTAATTTTTAATGGACATTCAATTTAATCAATGCTTAGGTGTTCGAACTTTCATTGCGCTTATTAATCGACTCATACAATCTGAAAATTCTACCATGGAAATAAGTGTTCGTTGTTGCAAACTTTCTCGTGAATTTTAGTGACGGAATCATTTAATTACAAATTACTTTCAATAGTTTTAACTGTCTCTTAACCATAGTTATACTTCGTACAAACCGATGCAGGCTTCAAATACGGACGTTACAAAAATTCTACCCGCCGGAAAAAAAAGATTTTCAAAAATTTTAATAAACTGTACTGCTGAATTTGGCCTCAATAGAAAAACATCAAAATACTTTTCTTATACTCTCAACTCTCAGTGTAATTTCCATAAATACACAAACCCTATACTTTAGCGAAAAATTTACATATCTGTCTGCTCTGTTATACAATCTTCGAAGCAACTTTCCAAGACAATATAAAAAAAGTACACGTTAAGTAAATTAAAAGTACGCAATCGTTTTTTTACAGTCTGCCGTTCGTGAATAACGTCTCTCAGTGCACATCTCGAAACAACTCGTTTAACTATTAAAAAGAAGAAAAAAAACAAACTCCTGCAAAATTCAGCCGATTATTTTTACAGTCAATCCTACACTCTCCCAGTCGATCGTCATACCCGAGCCGCTCAAAAAACACTCGGGTGGACCGTAACAGAATCTCTCTCTCGGTTAAATGTACACGTGTGACGAAAAATCGCGGTTCGTAGCAGTGGCTGCCGAGTCTCCCGTTCGAGAATCGGCGAGGGGCGCAGTCAGCCGCGCGCCGACAGGAGGTCGGGGCAGGTGTCGGCGGGCGTCCGGGCGACTAGCCCTCGCTCACCGAGGAGAGGGAGCTGCGCGTCGAGCTGGCCGTGTGGTGCGTGAGGTCCGGCAGGTCCGGCGGCAGGCACAGTGGCATAGCGCTGGGCCCGTACACCGACTCCTGCTCCTCCATCTGCATGGCGAACTGTTCTTCTAGCCTCTGTGAACAGTGCGAATCGACGGTTAATCCTTTCGAAAATTTGTTAAATTTGAGATTTATGGATTCTTTTTCTATAGTCGTGGAAATCTGCATGTTTGGGTAGGAAATTCTATTTAGTATAGGATACGTTAGATTGATAACTATGCTATTTGTATATTTTACTGTATAAAATATACTAATATAATATATATTACGGGGAGAGTCGGGGATGCAGCTCATGGATCTTGGCAAAACTCTACAGAATGATTCATTTGTCCCAAATATAAGATACACGGATGACGCGATTTTCTTTAATGGAGCCCAGTAACAAAAAAATGCGATATTTTTGAAAAAAGGGGAAATATGCATTGGTGAAAAAATTACTCGAGAACTATTCTGCAGAGTTTGTGCAAAATGCAATATCCGTACCCTTAATCCTCTTTTAGTTAATACCAATTGTTTTTTTTCTTCTTTTAAATTAAACAATATAAGGCATAATACATTGATTTATTAGATAATTGTTTTAAGATTTTAATAGTACCTGATAGTTACAAACTTAATTGATGAATATTTTTTTTAAAATAATTCGTAACATTCAGATTTCCAGACTGAAGGTATGATAATATCAATAAGTTATGTTGTGATTCATTTGAAAAATTCAACTTTAAGAAATAATTTTAGTTCGATAGTTAGTTTCGTCTTCGTGAACCGTTAACTCATCGAAATTTGCATTTTACTCGACAAATGGTGATCAAGAAATGTGCTTGTGGACTAACCTTCTGAACGACTCAAGTACCGTCGAGTCCGAAATCCTCACTCTCTACCCTTCATCTAACTTTTTGCCTCTCGAAAAGGTATACTCGTTTATCAAGGAAACAATTATCTCATTTGGAAGACAAACAATTTTTATGGGATTTGTCAAGTCAACAACACAAAAATAAATCTCAAACACCCGGACGCTTTACAATCAACGATTAATTGTGATCACCATTAGCCCTTTGGTTCCCATTAAACACTGATATTTAGACATTTTTTTTATATATTAATGATATTTTAATACAAGACTGATAAGCCTGTGTTACCTTAACATATATAATGGATTACTTAAAATACAAATACATGTAAACAATAAAAACAATGACTGAGGACGAATCACATTATTTCTTATGTACACTGGACACAATTGAATTTTTAGGTCACATCACAATTAAAGAAACAATCGCTTGTATCACATACAATAATAATTTTCACATGATTTTTAATTGCAAAACATTATTATAAAAAATTCTTACATTTTTTATAGTTGAAAAGAATGTAGTTAGAAAATTCGCCTGAAAGAAATTAAAAATTATTAAGTATGTGACGTTTCTTATATATATTACATAAGCGATTGATCCTTTTAGAAAAAAAAACAAAGCTTCCCTCCTCGGCGAGGAAGTGAAACTGAAAAAAGCAACTGAAAGCAACGAATGTGGAGTGACAACAAAACATGCGACACGAAATAAATGGGATTCGACTATTATTGACAGTGTACAAATGGGTGAATCTTTAACACAGTCAAAATAACGGATGACACATGTACCTGGAGATCACGTGACAACGTATTATCTATTTATGTATAAAAAAGCAAAAAAGACATTGGGCAAAAGCTTACGTTTCGAACGAAGACAGGCGTTGGGAATGCGATTTTTTTTTATTTAGTTCCGTCGAGTTATCGAGGCACTTGCGAGTAAAGACTGTGACACCTCTGCGTATAACATAATTTAAATTTCTTTATTAAACTTCATTTCTTTCCTTTTCTGCGGGAATAGTTTTTTTTGACAGAGTATAATAGTGAGAAATCGAGTAACAAAATAAACTTTTTGATATACAACTGAACTAGCGTTGTACGCAATATAGATATAAATTTTGAAAACACAATAAAAAAAAAAACGAAAATTTGGGGATTGCGGCAAAACTTTCATCGTTTGAAAAAACAAAATCAAAGAAAAAAAATAAACTTTTTGTTAATTAATCATTTATTCGAAAATTAGTGGTTTTAAAGTTATGCCATAATCCACAAATTTACAAAAACAAAACAAAAAAATTCGATAAGTCACACTTGCCGATGAGAAAAAGCTCATACTCAAGCATAAGCGTAGATGTGCGTTGATTCATAAACAAAGACTAAAAATAAACATTCTTTACGAAAAAAAAGGAAAAAAATAACTTTTTCAACGATGTATGGGTAGGAACAACCGAACGATGCAGTGGCGCGTTAAAAAAAATACATGAACGTACTTTGCCCAAAAAAAAAATCGATTGCACCTGCAGCGATTCTACTCGAAATATTTTACTTAATTAATGCATAGCGAACGAAGCTAACTTAAACTCGGATATGAAAACTGCACCGAGCGCGAAATTTGCAAAACGCATAATTTTTTCTGTAACACTTAATGGTAAAAATCTGTTTAAAGCACCGTGACGAGTGGAATTCATTGAGGATTAAAGACAGAAACACGAGGACATGTTTAAGCACATGGAATGTTTGTTTGGCTGGAAGCTGTACCACGTGAATATTTTATTTGCTTTGTCTTTGCTATTTTTATTTAAATATTTCGATATGACTTTATATGTTTACATGTCGAAAAAAAATTCTTAACTTCACTTATTTTACTTGGAATTTTTGTTTTCAAATTTGGACACATTGAATATTAACCATTTAATAGAAGCAAACAAAAATAACGTTAATTAATGTAATAAGTGAATCAGATGGTCCTACAATTTTAAATGCGTAGAAATTAACTATAAAGAGAATATTGATGACAACGTTAAATAAACAGATAATTATTGTTTTTTAGTAAGCGAACAGTACTTTCTAGTACTTTTTAAAACCTTTCTATAAATATAGCAGAAGTGAAACGTAATAATTTAAATTTGAACGAATAAACATAATATGAAGATACACATATAATATATAAACAAAACATTTTTAATATAAAGTATATTAAATAATATAAATAAAAAAAAGTGTGGAATATGAATTAATTTAAGCATCACAGTCTTTTTGTTCAATCGTTACACAGTACGATTCTGGTCAAATGGTATATATAACACTGATTTTTTAGTACGCGGAATTAAAATTCGCTACATTAAAATTCTCTTTATAGTCTTTTTTCTCTTATACTGGATTATAACACACTATTATTATAAGTAACCGTGAAAAAGCTTTCCATTTTATTAATTTTTTGCGAAATTAAACCAAGCAACTCAAAAAACGTCGAAAGTTTTTACGCAAATGCGTATAAAGTGTTATGAAGCTTTTCATATAACAAAGTAATATTCAATCAAACAGGAACGCATTCAATTACATTCTATCAACATATTTAATAACCAATTAAGGTGATGTATTTTAATAAAAAAAATGCGCTTTTGATCGAAAGCGATTTTTTTACAAACTAATAACTAATTTCTAAGTACCTCCCTAGAAACGCTTTGCATTTTCAAGCCAAATGGCAAGCTAAATAGCTAATAGCACTTTAATGAATCTTTCAGCTTCAGAAATCCGTCAACCGTCCTTGAAACTATACAATTTTTACAAATTCCAAAAATATATAATCAACGGTACCCGCAAAATTTGCCGATACAAAGTAAAGGCTGACGAACTCACAAGAAAGCATGACAGGCAAAGACAAAGAGTTCAATGGGTACAGCTTCGGAGAAAAAAAGAAAGACAAGATAACGTTAGGTGTTAGCTGCGCGGTGGAGAGGGGAGGAGATCGGGTTTGTTGGGATAGCTGCGAGGCAGAGTGCCACCAGCTCCGAGGGAACTGGTGTCAGAGCCGCCGAGGCGCAGCGACACCCTGGGTATGCTGAAGGGCGAGGGCGAGCTGGGGGTGGATTTGGAAGGACCCGAGCGGGACTTGGTGGGTGGTGGCGTGCCCACCGGGGAATGGCCGCCACCGGCGTAGGAGAAGTCGAGGTGGCCGTAGTTCGTCAGGTAGAAGCCGCTCAGACGGGAGGGCAGGTAGCCGCGGTAACGAGACTCCAGTGCTTCCATTTCCGACGCCATCTCTGCCTCTAAGTACTGCGGAAGAGGTTCCTTCATCGTCATTGCGTTCTAAGTCTTGTCGACTGTGGTTTTGCATTTTATTTCTTACGTTTGCGGCGCAGGCTCTATTGCTGCGCTGTCGTCGCCGTGCAGAGAAATCGAAATTCGCGGTGTTTTTGTTCACATACACTGAACGAAGAATAAAGTAATTGACTCAAATTTGAATAATTGCTTCGGAAGGAGGAGATATATTCATTTTAAAGGGTACATGTAGGAAAGCTGTAATATAATTTCTTACGATGGAAGCTCATTATAGCGAATCTTGTAAAATTTCTACTTTATATTTTTTAACTGACTCACTGCTTCTGAGAGATAATTTCCTTATTTTTCGTTCAGAATAAGTGGGTATAGCAAAAGTCCTATGGTATAAGTTCATTGTACATTTTGATCAATTTTTTCTTGTTCGGTTAATTACGATTTTTCGTGCAGAAGACGACAGAGCTGTAGTTTTGCAGTTCTTATATTTTACCTTATATTTGGCATTATAAGATTTCCGATGTACCTTGAATTCATTTTTTAACATAAAATAATTGTTAAAAAAATTACGCGAGATACAGATTTAACAAAAGCACGAATGATTCTAAAAATACTACGAAATTTTACTTTCACAATGCAGATCGGCAAAGCTTCAATTTGAAAAATCATAGTAACAATTACTACAGTATAATAAAGCAAAAAAGATTTTATGTTAATTATTCAAACTTTTGGAAAAAAACCAAACTAATGCGTGTAGCAAAACCAATTCAACTTGCAAAAAAGAACTACAAATAAATAAGAAAAATAAATTTGAATGTAAAAAAGCTTAACAAATATTCAACGCCTAAATTGTAATGTAACTGTTGTGTATTAGTTTATTTGTTTGTACATTGATCATATGCAACTGTCGGTGGGCGTTAAGCTACTCGCTTCGATTTCATTCTTAAAAATATTTACGGAGTCGTTTAAAACTTAACACTTCAACATCCACCGCAGTAAAAGATCTACAAAAATAGGATCGCGATCTTTTTAAGACAGGACTAAGTATTAGAGCACATACCTGCTTGCGGGGCTTGAGGAGCGCCTTCCACTCGCGCAGTTCTTTCGAGTATGCCTCCTCTTGCTCCTTCAGCTTGATCGCCTCGTGCTCCATGAGCATCTTGCGTTTTTCATTCTGGAGCTGCTCGAGCTCTTTGATAGTGGCGTCGCTTTGCGCCCTCATTTCCTCAAGCTGTCGCGCGTGCTTCAGCTCAAAGCGCTGCTGTTCCGCGCGATACCTTTTCTTCTCGTTCTCCTGGAACTTCTTCAGCTTATCACGCTCGGCGTCCGGATCCGACACTAACGTCGATGACATCGAAATCCTCATTGACTCTCTACAAACACAGCAATATATTAACGAATAAACGAATAAACTTAAATCCATCATTATTATTGTAATTGCTTTTACGAATTTGTAGAAGGAATGTTTGCAATTTTCATGTACCTGAACATCATTTCACGAGCTTTCATCTCATTTCGAATCCTCTTAGGGAGATTCCGTCGTTCAATCGTCTGTCTCTTGACGAGCTCTTCCTCCTTACGTTGATTCATCCGCTTCATTTGCTCGAGCTCCTTCTCGTGCCTGATGAGCATTTGGTGTCGTTGAAGGAAGAAGATATCCTTAAGCTGTCGTTTAAGCAGCTGCTGGCGCTCGTGTATCTGCCGCTCCTCTAGTTCCCAGATCGCAGACTCGCGAGCACGCAGTAATTGCTGCTTCTGTTGTAGGAACTGACGCTCCATCAAAGCGATTTTCTCGCGATGACTATCCGATAGCCGGCGCAACGACGTCTCGTGACTTTCGTTCAATTTCTCCAGGAACAACTTTTCACGTTCTTCGTGCTCGGCTTCCAATTTTTCTTTCCGAGTTTTAAAGGCGCTCTTACGTTTTTCCTGAAAATTAATTCGATTGAAATCTCGTATTTCTTAAATAAATATTAAAACGACATCTTAAACTAATAAAATAAATCAAGAGAATTAATGAATTGAATGCTTACCTTAGGCATCAGATCGACCTCCTGTTTGAGGAGCCTTAGATCCTGTTTAAGCCCTTCTCGGAATTGCTTGAGCTCACGCTCTTGTTCGGCTCGAATTTTTTTGGAGGATAGCCGGAGGTCAGCCTCCTGCTGCGCCTCCGCTCGATCGATCTGCTGTCGCTGTTGTCGCATCAGCGCCTCGAGCTCCGCTTCGGCCGTACGTTCCAGCAACTGACGTTCCTGCTCGTTTCGTTTATCCAGTTGTTCTTTGTTGAACTGGGCTTTCTGCGACAGATCTTGGAACTGCTTCTGCTCCATTTTTTGTAACATTTTAAGCTCGCGTAGTTCCTGCTTTCGGAATATCTGGTCATCATAGAACTTGCCGTTTTCATCGTCACCGTAAATCACCTAAAAATTTTTTCCCATTAAGATTTCAAATTGAAATAAAAAGATATTGTCGAAATATGTATTATGTGACAATTAGATTACTAAAAGTTCCCGTTAAAATACTAACCTTGGAAGTCGTTGTCGTAACAACAACACCGTCGATCTCGAACTTTCTCGTCCGTTTCCTTGTCTTCTTCTTAAGATTCATCATCTGCAGTTTCTCCAGGTCTTCCTTCGTCCTCCTAGGCATCTCTCTTGTGTATTCGGGTTTTCTGCGCAGAACCACCTCCTCATCGAGCTCGGAAGACTGCCTAGATTCAGTCCTGTTGTTAACGTTGTTAACGTTATTACCGCCCACGTGATTATTCTCCTTGTTCGAGCCGCGGCTATCTTGACTAATGGTCGTGGATATCGACTCAGCGTGCGATCGATCGATACTTTTACTTGGGGTATGCGATCGAGTGGAGCCTGAATCGCTATGAGAACAGCGTGTCGAACCTTCATAACTGTCGGGAGAAATTCGTTTATCCTTCGAAGGCTGACCAGCATTGCTGTAGCGGGACGAAGACGATTTGCCACTGCTGGACGAGTCTTTGGCCATTGCAGGTTTCACGTTGGTTGCTGGTTGGTCCAGAGATTGTCTCACCTAGGAACATGCATTATTGTTAAAAATATTTTTCAATTACTAGATTCAATTGATGTTTAATATAAATATTAGATATTACCTGTCCATTCATATGTTTCTTCACTCTCTCATCTTCGACAACAGTGGAGGCAAGAGCTGACGAATCTTTGACTTGTTCGCGTTCATCGCCAACCGTGACGACGGATACGTGACTAGTGTCTTGAAGTAGCTGCTGCTCATCCACGATGGGGCTGACTATGACGACTTCTGATTCATCCAAGCGTTTACCTATTCTCTTGCCAGACTGGTCAGCACCGATTACAATCGCTTGTTCCTGTGGCGTGTACTCCAAGCTGTCTAAACTGGTAAAACCATCGTCTTCCGCCGAACTTTCATTAACCTGCGTTCACAAATACCAATATGACAAATCTTCGATTCATTAATATTTTAAATTAAATTTTGTCAATTTAATTCGAATAGAAGAAACAAACTTGCAATTCAGCAAAAGTAAATGAATAAACTCTTACCTGTGTTTTGTTTGTTTCATTGGCAACGATGACGACCTCGGAAGAGGTGCGTCTCGGAGGAGGTGGACTCGACGTTGCATCAATCAACACCGGTGGATGCGTGGTGACTACTGTTACTTGGCTCACGTTGCTAGCAAGGCTGTTAGAGGGATCTGGGCTATCCGACATTATACGCACCGTTGTCGACGTATTTGCCCGGTGGTCAATTTCTGGTTGTGGTGTACCTTTGCAGATAAATATAAAAACATATTTCAACATATTTAATGGATTACTAATTCCTAATTCTTGTTTTTTTTAATGCAGAATTTATTAATTAAATTAACAATAAAATCAAAATAAACGTTTTTCAACATTTTTGCATTAAAAAGCAAAAAGTACCTGTGATAACAACAATATCGCCACTGCTGCTTTTAGCAATGTCGTTTTTAAGCGGCGTCGACGTGATGACGGATACATTGACAGTGGAACCGTGAGCTGGAGTGCTGAGTTCCCTGGGCCTATCCACGGTATCCTCGACTTTGCTTGAATCTCTCTGCGGCGTTCTGACAACGGCTACTCTATTGGCCTCGTTCTCATCTTCGGAGAAATTCTCGAGCGAATCGTCGTGCGACGAGCCTTCGCTAGCGCCCTTGACCTCCTCATCGACATCGTGACTCCGGCGGGCGGTGGCCGCCTTGATGTCGCCCATAGAGCTGCTCGCCTTCAGTGGACTCGAGCCCTTTGACGGGCGAGGCGACGCCGGATCATGCGAGATCTGCTTCTTCAGCGCGTTCGCCGGGTGCTCCGAGTCGCGTGATAACTGTTTCTCCAAAACGGCGTTCAATTTTTCTTCCACGGATCGGCGTTTTTGGTCCAGGCTGCGACGATTCTCGTTTCTCTCGCTTGTGGGAGTACGCTGTTGCGATTGTTTCTCGTGGTTTGGACTTCGTTCTAACGACGATTTTCTGAAAATTATAATTGTATTAATAACATATCAATGAATTTTGTAATGATGGCGCGGAAAGTAGAGTTTATGTTTTCCTTAATATATTCAATTTTCAAAAATTGAAAGAAATGAATTATTATACACAAAGTACCTGTTCTTTTCCTCGAGCGAGCTCTGCTTGCTGTATGGCGGTTTCTTCCACTCTTCAGGCCCGTCGAGCGGTTTAACGGGCGCAGACTTCCTCTTCTCCTCGACGCTCATCTGGCGTGTCTTGGCAGGCACGCTGACCTTGCCCTCGGCGCTCTTTGACCTCGACTGCTCCTGACCGAGCTTGGCCGGTTTTTCGGGCGTGGGCGGCTTCTTCGAATCGGAGCTGCGTCGTTTGCTCTCACCGTTCACCTGGTTGACGGTGGTCGCCTTGCCTCGCTGTTCCTCGGAAACCTCCATGGCACTGGGTCTCGCCTCGGGCTTGCTAGCGGCGACCTCCTCCTCGGGTTTGCTCTCCAGTCGGGCAGTCACTGCCGATGGCGGTAGGGGCGCCGGACCCTTTTCTCGAGACAGCCGACGCTCGCTCGAATCGTTCAAAGAAGCTGCTGCACTACCAGCTGGAACTACTGGTGGCTTCGGAGCCTGAAAAATATGTATAATAAGTTTTAATGATAATCGTACATTTTTTATACACAAGAAGGTGCAGTTTTATGATAATTATGTTTGTAGCTAAAAAAATTCTTACTGGTTTTTTCTCGACGGATGCTGGTATGTTTTCCTTGGACTCCGCTTTCCGCAATTTCTTACTACGTTCCTCCTTTTCGCCATCTCTGTTAATTTCTCTCTTGTTACTCTCCTCCCTCTTGGCTGCAGTCGCCGGCACTGCGACGCCTGTTTCTTTCTCTGTGACTGAAATTAAATGAAATTATAATACGATGCCAAAATATACAAACATTCTAATAGCAGTCAATTAAATTTTATTGAAAGTCAATTAAATAAACAAGAAAAAATAAAGATTTTTACATTGACAATGAATTTTCGTTTCGTAATCAAGTTTTTTGCAACTTCACTTTATCGAAAAAAAAGTATCTGAATTATAATATATTGATTTTAAATTCATAATGAAATATAAAATATGCATTTTTTCTACAAAAGTAAGAAAGTCGTGGTCCCTTACCTTTGACGTCATTGTCGCTGCGTACAGATGCAGAGTCATCTCCGATTTGATCCAATTCCAGGGGAAGCTGTGACGTGCGTTGCTCCTGAAAGAAATACAAAGTTTCAGTGACGGAAAATTTTCCATTAATCAATACATTGATATCAAATAACTGAAATTAAATAAAATAAAAAATTAAATATAAATGATTATTAAAAATAACTTAATTAAATCATAATGTGTAAACACCTTGTTTAAATAACTAATATTACACCATTTAAACTAAAATAATAACTATCAAACTTATGCAGATATAAAAAATACAAATAACAATTATTTAACGGTAACCTTTACACTTAACTGTATTTAATGAAGCGTAACTTTGCTTTTTATAATTTATCTTTTTAAATTATCGTACATATGGAAGATACTGATTATTGTAAAGTAAAACGTAGTTTCGCTCCAGAGAAACGTGAAAAATGTAAATACATATGAATGTGAGTTAAATTAATAAATCGTCAAGCAAAAAAAGCCAATTGCAAGAATAATATACACTTTCATTGACTCTGATTCTAAAATAATTATCTTTATAATATATTAATTAAAAAATTTTCATCCATAAATTTATTTTAATACACGCAACATATTAAACTAAAATTTTTCTTTGAAATATTCGTTGGAAAAATTTTAGTTGCAGTCAATGAAATTTTTAGTCGTTTAATATAAAGCACAGAAATTTTCATCATTGCCCAAACATCCACAACAGCACCAAACGTAATAAAAGCCAAATAAGAAGACAAGAAGTAAAAAATGATATACAGATGTAGACAAAAATATGAGTATAAAAATGAAGAGAACGACGTATTATGCGCTTTCTGAAGCTTACTAACCTGGCAAACGCACGGGTGATGGGGCTGGCGAGGCCCGGGTGAGCCGCATGCACAGCCAAATTTTTCAGTTACAACAGTACATTCATGTTTCGTTTCATAATAATATCGAGTCAGTTCTTTATCTCTTAAATCATAATCTTTCGCAAATAAAGTTTTTTAAGTCAATAATAAATACACAAAAACTAATAAAACGAAGAAATCGAGCACATTACGGGGGTAAGAAGATACGTGAAGGGCCAAAGTAAAAAAGAAAACGAAGGAGGAACCAGGTTCTACAAATGTGTAGTAAAAGAAAAAAAACAGTATAAATTGGAAAAATATATCAAAGGGTTTAAATATTACACGCTACTCGAGTTTTCAGAATAAAGCAGATTTTTATTATAGTTGGTCGGGTTCGTCGCCAAATTCTTTTTTCTTTTTTTTGTACAAGGCAAAAGGGCGTGTAACAATTAAGAGACGATCTTACCTACTTTTAGCTTCGATACTTAATCATGCAAATTTCTGGTTCTAAACGGTAAAATCGGTTGGTCGTATTTTTGTAGACTTAATGACTATCGACTAAAATTACTTCTCTAACAAAAAGCACCTCATTGTCATTTACTTTTTGCCGTTGGATTGTTTTCTATTACTTTGGGGTTTCCGAAACTGCACGCTCGTTACATGCTTTGAGCTTATTCGTTGCCTCTTTCAAGCGCATTACTTATAACTTTTAACATTAAAACGTTAGTTTTATAAGGCTACATCATCCGTGAGTGTATTTTTATTAAGTTAACACTTATTTGATTTGCTTAGGACCAAGATAGCAGGGACGTTAATTATTTAATCTTTCCGACCTAGATTTTTTTCTAGAAAAATTATTTACTCAGTAATAATCATAATCATTTATAAATATTTTTTTTCTTAAATATTCTTGAACATAAGCAAGAAGAAGTAAAATTGTTCACGTAATCAAATTTATATGTTTATAGATGATTTTCACAATTAACAACAACAAAAAGAAAATTACCTAGGTTGAAAAATTTAAATAGTTTATTTAAAAATCACATTATGAAAGTTAATTTTCATAAAATGAAAATTGTTCAGTCTGTTAAAATTTTATTTTAATGGTACAATGCTTTCAATTCCGCAGAATTAAGTCTTTAATTTTGATTTAAAAACTTTCCTGTTTACCACTGAATATCAAAACAAATGTGTAGCCTTATCTTAAAATGCAGATATTAAAAAATACTACTTATTACAGCACGTGTATAATGAATCTGTCTAATCGATAAATTATTGTAAAAAAGAATTTAAAAAGTGTATTGCAAACGAGCTTGAAAGACTTGGTTAACAATAAGAGATCTCCCAACAAAATTTGAGATCGACACTCCACTCGTAGAGTTGCATGAAAAAGTCGCAAAACAGCAGAAAAAGAAAAAAAAAGAACTGAAAGACCATAACAAAATCTTAAGATAGAAACTAAACGCAACGTGCTTAAATCTACAATGTCTAGTCGTCAAAATACAGGCTCACGATTATTACAAAATATTCATCGAGAAGAATATTTAGGCTCAGATACATTTTTTTTATACGACTAGCCAGTTTGCCATGTAATAAATATAAGTCAGTCGTATTCTTTATTTATCTTTTTTTGCAACTATTAAGGCAGGAATCATTATAGACCTTTTTTGTTTGTCGTCAAATACTGGCAGATAAATATAATACTTACTATACGCATTAAAAATAACGAATAATAAAAAAAATATTGAGTTAAACAAACAGACAACGATTAAGTATCGTTCGTTACACAATGTACTTTGCAGGCAAAGCAGGAGGACATTACTGACTGACTCTTTGAGAATATCGCTATCGAGTCACTGGGTAGCAGCTTACCGATCCGCTGATACTGTTCTCTGTGCTTTTTCGCTTTTTTCGCCTTCTAACGTGTAAGCGTGTAAAAACAAGGCACATAGACGTAATCTGATTAATTTTTATGGTTATTATAACATCGTGATTTTATGAGTTACGAGAAAGTCCATTTGTACGATCAAAATATTATTGATACTGACAGTTTGAAAATTTTTTATTGCACTACCATCTTGTAACAAAGAAAGAGTTTATTTTGTTCAAATAATGACTTTCACGTGTTTATAATACATTTTTAAACTAAACTAAGTCGTTCTCAATTTGTCTACATTAATAATAAAGAGATTAGTTTAGTTTGAGATATTTTTAAATGAATTGGTTAGTACGAAATGAAAAAGAAAGAGAGATGCATCTAAAAATGATATTAGTAAAGAGAAAAGTACTTACTTATATTTCTCTTTAAAAATATAAGATTTAGTGATCAATCATCTTGTTAGTATGAAGTATCACTCAATGGCTGACACATGCAAATATTATTTATTACAACGCGCCAGTGTTATTTTTCTGTATTTACAGTGAAATTGTTGCGTCGATGCGGAATTTATTTTGTTTTACTGTTTACGATTGCAAAGAATGTAATTATAATCGATGGCTTTAAGTCACAAAATAAGAATTCAATGATTCTTAGAAACAGAAATATTGTCATCGATAAGATATGAAATCTAACGTACATCGGAACTCGTAGTCTCAGATTCTTTGAAAATATCAATTGATAATACACAGGTGAATTTCAAAGTACTCGATAAATTTAATCGATTTTCTAAAAATCATTCACAGAAAAGTTATCCATCCAAAATCGCCGAAACTTCGAAATATCACGTAAACAGTAAACAAACGCCATGCACCGACTCAACGTCCGACACCAAAGCGAGTGCAGTGTCGCGCGCGGTAGTGCAGGGGTGCGGCAGCGAGCGAGAAAACGTACCTCGGCTTCCTCGTCGACGAGCTCCTCCTCGACGACGTCGGCCTTGTACTCGAGCAGCAGGTCCCTGATGGGCTTGGAGTCGAGCGTCCGGTTGATGAAGGGATGCTTGAGCAGCTCTTCGGCCGTCGGCCTCGCCGTCGGGTCCTTTATCAAGGCCTTGGCGATGAAGTCGTTGAACTCCTTGCTCCAGCGACTCGGCTGCTCGAGCTTGGGCGGGTCGCTCTTCTGGATCTTCAGGAGCACCCGCATCGGCGACATCTCGTGGTTCGGCGGCTCCATCTGCGCGAACTCTATCAGAGTTATGCCGAGCGACCAAATGTCTACCTGCAATCGTTAAATCGATTTTTAATTAATTTTGCTCCGAAGTACAGTAATGAAAACACAGTACTGAAATACAGTCATGAGGAATAAAAAAGTTCGTTGCCTTTTTTTTTATTTCTATTTTGAACTGAAGATGTTTACCTTAAAATCGTAAGGATTGTCTCGAAAAGTTTCACACAGGACGACTTCCGGAGCCATCCAGTAAGGCGTACCTATGAAGGTGTCGTGCTTTTGCAGTGTATACTTATTTTTGGCAGATACACCAAAGTCCGCTGAAACAAAAACATAATCAACGTTACTCTTATTTCTGTTACTGACTTAATTAAAAAAAAAACTGTCATGAAAATTTTTGCAGTTATAGGAAATGTTGACTGCAGAAGAGGACTTACCAATTTTAACGCCACCTGCCATCGTTAGCAGAACGTTACCCGCCTTGAGGTCCCTGTGAATGACCTTGGCCTTGTGTAGGAAAGCGAGGCCCTTGGTCATGTGCTGGCAGATATAGGCTATCTGGGGCTCTGTCAGCGCCTTCTCCAGCTCGACCATAATCGAGTCCACGGCGCCTCCGTCGCAATATTCGATCAGCATCTATGGGTACCAGAAGGTGATAAAATCAATTAATTAAATTAATAAAAAAATTCATAATTAACCCGAATAACAATTTTCGTTAAGTGGAAAATTAACAAACTAATAGTAAATTTTAATAATATAGCTATCAATAATGTATCAATTCATTTTTTGTTTTTAAAAACTGTTATCAATTTTAGATTTAGCAGACAGGACAATCAATACAGTGCCATCGTTCATTATTAACTGTCCCGTAATGCAATCAATATCGCTTTACAATGACTCATACTTAAACTGAAATAAATTTAAATTTATGAACTACTCTGGTTAAGGTGACCCCGCGCAGTTAGTAGGTAGTACAATGAATGTTACATGAAGCGGTAGGTACTTACAATGAGATTTATAAATAAATTGTTTAATAAAGTGTCAATAAAATAGTACATTATACATTATAAAAAAAGCTCGTAATTTTTACTTTTCATTGTCAAACGTAATTGATATACCTAACAGCTCCTCCCCTAAAAGCTACTTAGAACGAAAGTAGGCGCATTAATTAGGAGCGGAATTGCGCTGTTTACGTGGTAACGGTAAAAATTGATTTAAAAATAAAAAAACCCGTTGATAACTCACCCATAATTTACCCTCGATAAAGTAAGCCTCGTGAAGCTCGACGACATTGGGATGCTTGCACTCGGAGAGAATGTCGATCTCGATCATGAAGTCGCTCAGATCGTCCTCCCCTTCCAGCGCGCACATTTTCGCAGCAGCCAGCTGATGCGTCTGTCTGTGCTGAGCCTGCGGACAGAGAGAGAGAAAAGATTTAGCGGTTGCCGCGGCCGAGTTTCCGGAAGGTCGGTGCCGCGCTCTTTCGCCGCGGCGCATCGGGATGCACTCCTTAACGTAACAATTCAACGACTATACGTGACTTTCCTTTTATCTCTTTAGTATTGACGTGCAACTACATTGAAAATGAAAAATAATAATAATATTTTCGTTAAAGTTTTACATTTGAATAAAATTTCAATTTGATTCGAATTTCAGATAACTAGAAAATTTAAAAATACATCGTAATATTAGTGTATATGATCATTCGAATTTATTAAAAAACTCAAAAAAGGAAATCAACAATAAGAATCTCAACTAGCGATTGCACTAGTTTCAGTTTTTATTCCTTTTATAGGTCAAACTACGGAGAGTACTAGGAAATCGTCGACGCGGAAGTGCATAATCCTGTAGTGTCATCGTGCAATGTACACGGCATATTAAATTATGAAGCCCCACAGGCGTCTCGTACCCTGCGCTGATTCAATAACGTTACGTTGAACCACCGCGAGCCAATAGCCTATTCGGAGCCCCTTATGTTTACAAAGGGTAAATTCTCACTTGTAGTAAAAAAAACTCTTTTACAGCGATTGAGAAAGTGAATAAATTTATTATACTTGCTCGAGTTTAATAGAAATATTTCAAAAAAGAATTTTATAGGAATAAAATTCTGCTTGCGGCTTGATGCTTCCGAAGCAGAAAAGCTTTTTCCAAAATGATGCAGTTCAAAAAGTTTTTTTGAAGTACATCACAGAAAAGTAATCCTTTGCGAATTTAAGGAATCATTTCGAAAAATTTCTGGTCACTACTCCATAAATTTCCAGTCATTAATATCGACCAAACGAAAAGTCGTAAAAACCAACCTTGTAGACTTTCCCGAAGGCCCCGTCGCCAAGCTCGCCGATCATCTCCCAGAACTCCTCGGGGTTGACGTCCATCTTAATGTTGTTGTAGAGCTTCTTCTTCTTGGCGTCGTTGCCACCGAAGTGGAACGCCTTCTTCAGATTCGACAGGAACGACATGTTTGCCTCCTCTCAGCGCACGAACGGGTCAAACAAAAAGCGAGAAAACACGGGGAACGGGGAATAGGGGGTGCGGGGGTGGCCGATAAGGCGCACTCCGCGGTGTGACAAGGGGAAGGCGGCTAGCGCGGCGTCGCCGGACACTGCATGCGTGCGACGGGGCTGCTGCTGCTGCTGTTGCTGCTGCGGCGAGGCTGCGGCTGCGGTAGGACGCGAAGCGGGGGCGGCGGGCTGGCGTCGACGCGCTGGACACTCCTCATCGCCACCGGCGCTCAGATCCCCACTGGCCACCCGGGGATCCTGCCTGATCGCTCCCGCATCTTGGCGCCAAGCCGCTGCTCTGCTTCGGTCGCGCGCTCACACGGACTCGCCGGATCGGCCCGACGACTGAGGCACGCACGCGGACCTGCGCCCAAGTCCCATCGCTACCGCGACTCCTGGAGTTCTGCAAGCAAACGATAAAAGAGTTAGAGACGCGTTTTTATGTTATCTTTTCATTTTTACGTTCGATTTTGCACTGCTATTTTGTGAGCTTTATTCTGTGCTATTCATTAAGTATAGTTTTCTTTTTGCTCATTTTTTAAAAATGTTTCGAAGTAGCATAGATCAATGCTTATACGTTAGCTACACTAAAAATCGATTAATTATTGCCACTTTGTATATAATCTTTTTTTAAGCAAACGAGCAGTAACTGTCAGACTGACCCCGTTTAAGAGCGAGGTAACTTTAACAATGGGAATCAATGGATCAAAAAATGGATCATAAATAGGAAACATGAAATATTATCTAAACTTTATCAAGTCCCATTTCAACGCACACACATGTTTTTATTTTATTCACAGAAAATATTTGTTTTAAATTAGAATTTAAGGAACATTACTGCAGGTACTCTAAAATTTCATGAGCTAGCTTCAATATTTTTTATCAATCTTGTATAATTAATCTATAATTATGAAATAAGAGACTTTAATTCCATAGATTTTATATTTACCAACAAAAAATGTTTCGTACAAAAGGTTACATGAGAATAATATACGAAGCAAAAGCTTTTGAAGATTTTAAATGAAAGAAATTTGCGCGCACGAATAATTTCTCTTTCCTTTCACAGTAAAATACGTAATGAATTGAAAGGACCCACCGCGTCGCGTGGTCACACGTCACCACGCTTAACTCGAGCGGCGCTTAAAAAAAAAGCGCCTCGTATTCGCACTCGGCTCTTTCGCGCCTCGCACAGACATCATCAAAACGACGACAAAGCACGTTTTAATAAGGAAAAAATTACGCCCTGAACCATCCGCCACTGCTCGTCTTCTACGAACGAAAAGAGAAAAGCGCGTTACGAGGACGAAAACAATAGCGTCATTCGACGATTGTAACGGCGGAAGAGTAGACGTCGGACGGAACGTAATAAAGAGAAAGGGTATACCTGCCATTGTCGGAAGGGATGGTAGAGACGCGTCGGCGGAGGACAAAGAGGGGAGATCGGCGCTGTAAAAAAAAGCGGGGGCGGGCAGAACGCACAAACGATCGGAAAAGCTGACGGCAGACGCGGGCACGCGGAGAGGAGACCGAGACGCGCGCGGAGAGAGACAAAGGAATCAAGAGGCGGCTGTGTAGGGGGGAGAGGGAGAAAAGCGTCCAGACGAGGCAAGGGCACGAGGATGAAAACGCACCCGGAACGAAGGAGAAATTTGAAACGGCGTGTGTCTATATATCGGTAGGCGTTCGCGATGAATTCGTGAAATATGCAGACTGCGCGCACGTCGAGGGATGAAGAGCTTCCGTTGGATGCAGACGACTTCATTTATTCGTCGCATTTTCATGACGCGGTGATTCCATTTTTTCCACGGTTTTCTTTGATTTTTATGATTATTGTCTGCGTTTTATGAAGAAGTACACGTTTTTTTTCAAGTTCGTATCATGTTCATGTAAAAAATGTTTTTTCTCAAGAATTTCAAGAGTGAGTAACATTAATTTTTCCATAGATATTATTACTAATAAAAAAATAATTAAAAATTGTAAAAGAAAATACGCCAGTAAGCTAAAGCCATTGTTGTAGAAGATTAAACACAACAATGTCGAGACAAAACCACACAATCTATAATTGTGAAACACCGAACACGTAGCATCGTCGATGACCGGCAGCGACGTCTAGACGTGGAATTAGACGTTATACAGAAAAAGAAAAGAGTAAAGTACAAAGTAGAAGGGGGGGCAGGGCACAAGTGCGTTGAAACGTCGGCTTATCACGTGTGATCCATCCCAAGTCCATCCCGAAGAAAGTGGCGCGGCTGCGACTCGTCGATGACGTACCGGGCGGCGGTTGTATACCGGCTGAAAAACTTGTCACGACCGCTGTCGGGAGATAAGGCCGAGGTTCGTGCACGAAAAAGGTAGCGGCGCCGGGGCAGGGAGTTAAAACTCGGTCATGCATATTGATGCTAGATAAGGGGCAATTGTTCGCCTAATTAGAGCGGCGACATTTAGAAAAGCGAAGACGGCTCGCGCGCGAGCAGTTTCTGCGATGTTATAACGCACGCGCTGCGGATGAATATTTATAACGCCTGCTTGGATAATTACGATGTTTAACATAATTAATAAGACGGCTCATTACGCCTTGCTCAAATTTAATCGTTCCGCTGATGATATAACGCTAATTAAAAGCGTATTGTGGGAAATTTTTCTTTTTTTTTTGGAGGTGTAATAAAAATTTTTTTGAATAGTTTTCGGAGCAATTAAGTGGTTTGAGTGGGAAACAAATTACTTTACGAAGTGCTGTTATTGTGGCTAAAATTATTGTTGCCCTTTAAAAAAAATTGTATATCAAACCGTTATTTTTAATTTCTTTTCATTAATGGGTTAGAATTTATGGAATAATTTATTATAATAAACATAGTAAAACTTTTAGATTTCCTCTACATTTACTCATTTATTTATTCCTTAATCTGATTGATAATCTGCATATTATAATTATTTCTAAAATATTACTGTTTTCTTTATTTTATATTATAATTGTTGTAAAAAATTAGTTTTGTAGAAAATACTTTCTATTTATGATCAATAGAGTTTTCATAGAAAACCGTCACTCATGAAACAATGGCAGCGGATCGCATCGGAGTTGACCAAAATCTGCTTACCCAATAAAAGAAAGCAGCTATTTAAACAATCTTTATCAGTCTAAACGCATTTTCACCGTAAAATCCTCCAAGTCGATTTCCCCTCGCACCGCCGAGTGACGAAGTGTAATTACACGACATTCCTCGTTAATCGCTCGGGCTACTCTCGATTGCGAAAGGCGCGATTTTCATCGGGCTAATCCCGAAAGAATCGTACTTTTTCCCCCCCGACCGTCGACTCATTCTTCCTGGCTTTCAACAACTCCGCGTATCAATTTCATAACAAGCCGAAGCGCGCTCATCCTCGCGCGTACAATTAACCACGTACATAGCTCGCTCAGCCGAGCGCGAAAAATCCATCGAATCTCGTCGCTCACCTTACGCGCCTCTTATCAAGCGGCTCCGGCGAGCCGAAGGCGCCGCCGGGGAGAGCACATAGAAAGGGGGACACATCGGCCCGTTTCGTATTATACGAATATAGTCGGCCGAGCGAGCGAGCGAGAAAGAGAGAGACACGGCGCGTAGAAATTCCAGCGGATGGAGAAAACTGGGACGGGTCCCCGGCTCTCAGCTGAGGCGAGATGACATTCCGATTGGCAAGGCTATCCTTTTCGGTTTTCCACTCGAACCCTTGCCGTCGCCGTCGTTTGTAACGAATCGTTCCCTCTTCTTTTTTTTTCCTCGCGCGGCGCGGGCTCGTCGGTCCGTCCTTTTTCTCGCGAGGCGCGCGTGCACACGCGGACTTTCACTTTCCGCGCGCGAAGACGCGCCTCCGGGATTTTTGAAATCGAATGATTTTAAACGCGCGCGACGATCGGCGTCCCCGAAGGCTGACCGATGTGCTCGGTGAAAATCGACGCCTCGCGCTTTACCTCCTTTAGGTTTTATCGCAGTTTTGATGAATTGAATTCGATGCTTGGAATTTTCTTGCGATATTTTGAAATACATTTTTTATGAATTATTTATTGAACATTTGTCGAAAGACAAGTGGCATTTAACAAAGTATTGAGTAGTTTGTAGAAAATTATTTATTTTTTTAAAAAAAATATAAAATAAACTTAAAAATCTTAAGTAAAGAATGCATAATATGAGAATTAACAATTTTCTGAATGCGTAAAACTTATTTTACAACGTTAAAGTAAAATATAATACGGTAAAAGAGTAAACAAACGAGTTACGCCGTGATAAACTGTGACATAAATATTCCAAGAGAAAAAGTACGCTAAGTTAGCAATCAAGTTCCTGCTGTACAGCCTACGTGAAAATTCATTAGGTATCCGCATGAAGTAACTTGCATTTAAATGCAGTAGAAATACTTCTCGTGAATGAATCATAATTTTTCTTTGCTAAGACTTTCTTAATAAATCCTTTGAATAGTAATTAATAGTATTTATCATTTACAAGAAAAATTTCAATTGTAATTGCCAGTTTTATTAACGCACGCTTGCATTATAGAAATTGAAAAATGAATTTTAAATTTGAAATTGAATTAATATTATATATTTTTAAAAGAAAGTGTTAAAATGTATTTGAATAAATAAATGTATTAATTGATATGATAAAGATGGTCTATTAATACTCATTTACGCTTGTCGCCGTTACTTTTTATAAGGAAAGTGCAGTAATCTTAAAAGATAATGTTGACGTCATTGGCGCTGAAAGCTTTTTAAGTTTCGAAAGTAAATCGTTGCTTTTAATATACACGTTTCATAAAATTAGCAAATTTTAATAGATATCAAATTAAACAGCGTCAACTGTACACGTCACTAACAAAATTACCGTTTATTTTGTTGTCATTTTAAAAATGTCCTAACCTTGTTAAGCCAAGCCGAACTCGAAGTCGTCCCTTGGGGGTACGCGCGTCATGCTCTCGCACAGATGCGGCATAAGTATAGTTTACGAGTGATTCTTATGAGTCACTTGCGCGAGACGCCGATTTCCGACCGCCGCCAATACGAATTTATCGGGATTTTCGCCGCGACACAATGGGACGCGGTGGCCGCTTTTCCCCCTTCAGGGCTAATTTATTGGCCGTTAAGAATGTACCCCACGAAACGAAACCGAAAGATTTAATTGAAATCCATCGTCGAGTCGGTTTATGTGGCATTACAGATCGAAAGCCACAATTCGAATAAGCTCGCCTGAGTCATTGTTCAACGCTTCTGTGTCTGCAGCTTACATATTTTTAATTTCATGCCAATTTAATTAAAAATATGACGGCATGTAATTTGCAACAATTCACTGATATTTTATTGTTTGTTTCATTTTAAGTGCAAATACATTGCTTTTCAATTCGTTTTAGGATTGTTTTTTTAGGTAAGTCGACCATAAGGCTAATTTTTTTTTATATGTGGGTTTGGATAAAAACTGAGGAATTTGATTTCAGAATTACTTATTGTTAGAAATGAAGCGTACTTGAATGTGCGATGAAACTATGAAAATTTTAATTAGTAATTGTAAATTTTTCGTATAAAATTGAACTTTACAAGTTCCTTAAACATTTAAAAAAATCAAATATGTACTGTAAACATTTTGATATTTGAGAATTGTGCGAACGTAAGGTTAGTTAGAATTTGTAAATTCATGACCTCGTAGTATCCACATTTTCACAATGTATCAAAGTTCTTATTGCGTTGAAGTTTTATCAAATTAACTATTCTGAAAATAATGATGTCATATTACACGTCATTCGATAAAATGAAATATCTTACGCGAGGCATAAAGTGACCTAAGCCAGAAGAATACATTAATAAGAAATTGTAACTTATAAAAAAATGTTTTTAAAAAGACATAAAATTTATTTTTTCTAAATTTAATAAAACTACGCGTAAATCAACTCGCGTAGAAAAGCAAAGTAAAAGAGTAAATTACCCATCGTCAGTTAAGTATGAAAAAGAATCGTCTCATGAATAAATCGATAAAAAGATGCATTCGTTAAAAAACAATAAAATCGTAGAAAAAAGTATGTTAATTATCGATTATGCGCTATTTATTTATATGCGAGAGGCCGCGCAAGCTATATTTAGAGCTTTATTTTTTTATCTCTCTTGAAGCAGCACGCGACTTTTCATTTGCTGTATCGCGTGGCGCTGTATTTTGCAATGTGTCGAATTTCCCGGTTGTCGACGGCGACGTCGTCGCTATCCGCACGCGGATGGGTCGAGTGGATGGCCTACAACGAGCACGCGATGTCTTCCCAGTTTGTAATAACTTCAGAGCTTTATTTCCTCTATCGATAAACTATCTTGGAGAACTTTATAAAAATTGCAGACTATCAAGTATGAGTCATGTAGGCGGATCAGGAAAATAATATATGATGGAACTTAATGCTTGAATAATAATGAAATTTTGGAAGTGAATTCCTATAATTTTATTTATTGAATTGGTATAAAAATAAAAAATGTCGCAGCCTTTATTTTATTCAGCGCTTATTGACATATACTAGCTTCTTATTGTTTTCAGGTTCATTGAAAAATAAATGATTTTTTACAGAAAGAAGATGAACACTTAAAAAAATTATTTATATTAAAGAAATTTTCAGGTCTATTTAAACTATCCATAGATTTCAGATATATTTCATCTAGAATGCTATATGTTCAATCCGTCATCAAAATCATTTTCTATTTTTTTCCCAAGATTATCAGTAACTTTTACTACGAATTGTAAAATTATATAATGTTACAATTGGACGTGATAATTTTTTAATTAACTTAGTGATAAACGGTGTTTCTTCATTCTAGTCTAGATAAGTTTATCTACACTATTAGGTTATAATAGTTTAATAATTAGCTACATCATTCGATAACATTTAAATATTTTTTAGACATCGTAACACAATTTCATTTTATAACAAACTGTCTTGACAAACATCGCAATTAATTGTATTTCTAATAAAAACAGAGTCTCATAAAAAGTAATTACATAGCACAAGAACAAATATCAAACAGACATAAAGAAAAATAACAAAACAAGTTATTTCTTATAGTATATTTTTTCTCAAGACTGATATTCTTATACAAGTAGATTCAGGATTTCCTTACTTTTTCCAAATACCCCATAAAAGAAAAATAGTATCCAACACATCTTTCAACAAACTAGGGTACATTTAGTCCAAAACCAAGCAGCAGCCCGAGGAAAACTCGAACCTCCTCAATAACAATACATGGAAACACTCCACAATTAAGCAGATAACCTCCCCTCCTCAAGGCCGCAATCAAGTGAAATTCCGGCGCTCTTTCGGCGACGGCGAGCGAAAAAAATCCCAGCGGTCCGCTAATCACCGCTCGCTTATCGCGCCGCCGTGTCGCCTCCCTCACACGTGCTCGCCGGTGGGTATAATACGTGCGATACGCGCCGCGCGGCCGATGGAGAGCTCACGGCTAAAAATACACGCGGGCGCGCGCCGATATATACGCGGCGCGGGGAATGTGGCCGGCGAAAATTTATGCATAAGCCCAGGTGAGAAGAGAGGCGGCGTTATGTGCTCGCGCCCCGGCGTGTTCGCACGCTTTCGGAGCCGCCGGCGGGCCTCCTACTTACTTCGGCTCTTTTTTTTTTTCTTCTTCCTTCCTCTGCGCGGTGCTTCGTCCCGTCGCGCGCTCTCCCCGTTTGTTCCGCGATTCCCGACTCCGCGGCGGCGACTCGAGCGTATTGATTCGCCTCTCGCCTGCGAGCCGACTTTGCTCGTGGTGCCTTTTGCCGTATTAAATAATTTTGCGATTTTCGTCGAGCGTGACTGACTTTTGACCGAACATGAGGTGCAGAGGAGAGAGTATTGAGTATATGTTTGTCAGTTTAAATGTTTTATCGTTTTGCAAGTGCAGGTAGGGGACGGAGTGTTGTTGAATGTTCATTTTGTGAGGAGCAAAAGAAGTTGTACGTCGATTGATGTTTTATTTACATTGCTTGTGTAATTAAGTTTTTTTAGACCGTGTATCAATAGCTTGTCCAGTGTTTTATGATAATTGTTGTAGATTTTATTGGTAATTACTGTAACTGATGAACATTATTCTTCATTTAGAGGCCGAGTTTAAAAAAAAAATTAAATATAACAATTTGTTATGTTTAATATTTTTTTAACTCTACAATGTAGTTTTTATATGCTTTCTGTTAAAATGAAATTATGATTAACAGTAATAAAATAATTAAATAAACTTAAAAAATAATTAGATAAATCGTCACTTTATATTTATTATTTAGTTTAACTGTTCTAACTTGAATTTCAACTTCATATAAATTATAAAATTCAAAATTTATATAGCAATAATAAAATCGTGTTTTTAACTCCATGATAACGAATTATCATTATTATTGGTTGAACAATAAAAGGTTTCTTTTGCGAGGTATCTTTTGCAAATGTAAAGTCAGTTTACGAGTTCCAATTTATCTATATAAAAGATATCATAAGCGTAAGAAGATTGATGTGATGTGAATAAAAATCGATAAAAAGATAAAGGAACGCTGATAACGTCCTGATCTTGATCAGAACTCAACGTCAATGAAATAACCTTGAAGTTAAAAACTATAAAAATACAACGAAATAAGTTATGCACAACACCATAAAAAAGTAACTGTAAAACATTTCAGGCGTTTTTAAAGAATGTAGAAAAGGCCTTTGATTTGCAATAAACTCAGATGCTATTCAGTAAGCATCCATTTTAATCGGAATCGTGATAAATAATCATAAATAGAAATATTTCAAGAAAATAACCCACTTATATAAATCACAAATTGTTTTAAAGATTTGTATGCACGTATAAAATAATTGAATAATTAAATTTGTTATAAAAGATGTCTTTGCAAGTACACACTAGAATGTACGGAACAGAAAAGAAAATGTTAGAGAGTTTACTTTCTAATATTTTGTAGCACTGCAGTAGTCTATCGAATTTCATGAACTACTTCCAGATTTTCAGATAAGTTTTTCATTTTCGTTTAAATCTTCTTTAAAAAAATTTTGAACATAGGAAATCAAATTATTTGTAAACAAAATCTATCGTTGACTAATTGATCTAAGATAAAGTACAGTTTTTTTAAAGGTTTTTTTATTTGTTATCTTATTTAAGTCTTATAGAAAAAAAGTGTCGGGTGTAAAAACGGGATAATTATGTATCTGATATTACTTCAGAGCGGTTTACAGCAACAAATTGAAAATGTTAGGAGATATAAGCACGCAAAACGGGAATTAACGTGGCGTAACTTAGCAGGTAAAATCGACGTTCACACCACGAATGTGGAGAAAAGTTCAACGTCAAGGTCGACTCCTCGATCTGTTACGCAAAATATCGTGTATACACCCATCGAAGGCGCGACACTGCGAATTTCTATCGTGAACATACTGGTTACTTAACTATTTCAACTAATTCTTTTTTGTTTTGCGCGATTTCGCAACCTTCGGAGAAATTGCATCTAATAAAGTAACAAAGTTAAAGTTAATTTGCATGGTTCTCTTATATTGATAATTTATGATGCGAGTAAAACTCGCTAAAGGTTGGATCTTTCTCTTTTTATTTTTTGAAAAAAGAGAAAAATTAAGATCAATATAGCTACTCAAAGTTAGCATGAGTCATCGCACGGTATAGAATTTTTGGTCCATGGTGACGTCACTGAAATTTTAGTACGACTCCATTGTAGAAACTTTAAATGGATGAATTCAATTACATTTAAAACAATTTTCTTTTAATTGAATTATATTTTTCATAAAAATTTCAAAACCATATAGGAGGCTGCGGGAGCAGGTTAGTCGACGCGACATTGAATCTGTGCCTCAGTAGATATCACTGTAGATAATTTTTGAAAATTAATTAGATTCAAATATTTAATGCAAGCACGTTTTGACCTATAAACATGGAAAAAATGAACCTTGCATTAAGCCTACATTTTTATCAACTTTAGAAGGTCTTCGAGGCGAGCGTTAAAGTAATAAATACATCACAGATGCATGAGAAGTGAACGGATATCCTTCTAGTTACGGAAATTGCAGCAAGTTGGTCAAGAAAACTATTATTCCTGATTATTTTTGGTTGGCTTTTATCATCAATTAGCCTTGCCGCAACAGTGTTAACGAAGCGTGTCAATTTATGGTTACGAGAATCGCATGGCGAAATTCTTCTGCAAACAGTTAAGAAAAATAAAGCTGATATTTAACTTGTGTTAAACAGCACGAACGTATGTAAATAACTTCGATTTGATTGTAAATACGTTCCTGTTTACCTCGCGAGGAGGATTACGGTAATTTCATTTTTTTATTTAGCTCGCGTTACCAATTTGTACTCGCGAGTTATGAATGCACAAAAATGTATAATCAGAGGAAACTTAATAAACATTAAACGCTATTATAGATTTGCACCATTTTTTTTTCTTATTCGTCCTACGCGCGTTCAGTCATTTAAACGCGATTTAAAACGGTAAAAATTATTTTCGAGTCATTGTTCAGGTATTAATTTGCGTGACACAATCTCGCATATGTAAGAGATCGCGTATAATGGAAATTACGTCAGGTTTTCCTTCCTTCGTTAACGCTTTTCGTTCGTTGGAAAATAAATTCAGACAAATGTTTAACTTTGACTGCTACATGTTGTAGAAAACGAAAGAAATTTAACACAATTTTGCTTGTAGGCTCCAAGAATTTCTTCTCGCATTGTTAACGTAGAATTGTTAATCAATGTAATTTACATTTTTCTTATTCATATTGAAAACGTGTGTTATTTTAATATTTATTAATATAACTATAACTAATAAAAAACATTCTTTATGAATTTCAAATTACTTTGTTATTCACCGCAGTAAAAAGAGTTTCTACGTTTTTATTAAAAAGATCGCTATATTTAAAATGTCGTAAACCAAACTAATTTTTAACGCAAAACGCAGCAATTTACACACATTAGTATTTAAAACGTTATTCCCCGAACAAATCAACCTCGTTGTGCTCCTACAAACTTTCCTCGACTATTCTACAATCCTACTTGACCCGAGGCAGTGTTTCCTTAAGCTCAAAAGAAAATCTCTCCCCTCGACGCACCGACCAGCGGCTGCTCACGCAGAGGCCGCTCGGCGGTAAAAAAAAACCGGAAGCGCACGCCGACCGTTTGAATATGCAAGATCCAGCGGATTTTTCCGCGGCGGGGCGGCCCCTCCGGCGAAAAAAAAGGCGCGCCCCGCGCAGGCTGAAAAGAGGCGAAATCGCGAGAGGAATACATAGAGGCGGTGCGGCTCCTCTGGTCGTCGGGACGTCGCGCCGCGGATTTTCCGTTAGTTTTCTTTGGAGTATACCGCTAGGCGGCATCGATCGCGGGGCATCTAGCCGCGCGGCCGCCGCCACCGCCACCGCCGTGTGGCGATTGGCAAAACCGAACGCAAATTCCTCCGGTGGTGCGTGCGCGAGTTTCATCCTCGCGCGGCATAGCGGAAAATTTAATTTCTGCGCCGAGGAGCGGCCGGGCGGACGAAACGAGCCGGGAAGAGCGAAAAGCGCACCAGATGCGTCCGCGCTGCCCCGCGCGCTCGTTCCGCGTCTGTATACGCCTATTCTTACGTTCGCGGAAAAAGAATTTCTGTTCGATGACACATATGGATTTTTATGCTCGATTACTCACTAATTTGAGGGAATTATTTGAAGAGATTTCTGATGCATCCTAGTGTATAGTAAACATTTTTAGGTTATGTGCTCCAATTTTCTTAACTCTTTTTTTATTATACTTTATTTTTTATTTTACTTTAAGTAAAATTTTATTTGATAACTTTTTAAAAGAATTATTTAAAATAGTTTTGATTAATTACACCTACATAAATTGGATTGTTACAAAAAGATAATTTTAAACTACATATTGTGTTTATGTAAAATATTACAAATTTTGAAGCAGGCTTGAGTTTTTACATTTACACTAAAGGGTAACTAAACGATATTTTTTCTAGGCGTAGACAATTTTTTAAATGAAAACATTTTTGTGCTGAATCAGCCGCGATGAAATAGCTGCAGCGTCAAGTCGGTCTTGAAATAATTTAATATCCGTAGGTACACAGGGTATGAGTAACACGTGTGCACTTTTTTCATAGATGGATAGTAATTTACGCTTCATTTCATAGAAAATGTTGAAGAATATTTTAAATTTAACTTTAACTCTTTATTTTACGAGAGAACAAGATGGAAGCATAGAATTTATGAATTTTTGTAATGTTAATTAAGCAGGCATATTTTCAGATAATTTCGGTGCAAATCGTGAATTTTTTTAAAAATACCGACGTTTAACCGAGGATAAACGTCTTTTATTGAAGCTTTCACGTTTATTGCATAATTCTACAAACAAGTTAATTGACATTCTGAAAAAATTTATGTTTACCCAATTTAGTCATTTCAAAAATATTTCACAATTCTTGATTATTTGTAACCCAATTTCACTATTTCATGTGCAGTGATATGCCAATATTTACAATAACAAAGTGAATAACTTTAAAGATACTAATGCCTGATAAATATAACTTCATTATTTTTAATTTAATAAAATAGATTTGACAATAGTGACTTATGAACCAGACTATAAAATATCATATTAAGCAAATAACATAAAAGTTACTCTTATTTTCTAAATGCAAAACAATTTCCATAAATTTAAATATTGTGAGTTAACTTTCACTGATCTGGAAGATGGTTCATCAATAATTTTAAATTCCCATTTTGATTTTTGATTTATCACAAAATTGAGATTCAAGATATTGAATCTACAACTAAATATACATTAATCAAATGATGTTTAATAACTGAATTTTTGTAACGGAAAGAAGTTTGTCATTTGTTCAAAATATATGCTCCAGACTTTTTCTTATTCTCCTTATGATAAGATAAAACTCCTGAAAGCAAATTAAAAAAAAATGTTTTACAAATCATTCGGAATTAGTGTTTTAATGAAGAAATGGCACGTGCAAAACTTACTGGTTTTATTTTAATGATATTACTCATAACATGACTACGTAAATGTAGAAATTCAATATATACATAACACACTTATCAGCATTATAAATTTTAACTTCACTTTGAAGCTTTCTAATGCTTTATCTCTTCTTTCATTGTGTAAAATATTATTATACATGAACTGACGTGAATAATGATAATAATTTACCCAATAATTTAACAAACATTTGGCATATTATCTTCAACACAAGCTAAGCTTATACTAGATTAAAGAATTTTTAATTAAATGATTCTTTCATATGTGAACACACACTCTAAAACTGCATACAATTGGCTGATCAAAAAAGGAAATCTCATGTTCGACAAATCACATGATCTCGGAAAAAAAACTCTGGGGCAAGGCGAATCATCATTAATTCTGAATTTAGCAATACCAAGAAGCCACTGATAGCTGAAATCAAGTGCTGGAAAAGTCATAATGCTAACTCAACAAGTACACACGGAGGAGAAGGATGATTTCCTATGAGCAAAGTAACAGATAACATGGGAGACATCGGCAGTGAGGCAACATCCTGCTGCACACAAGATTTTCCTGCCTCTGTGGGTTGCCCAAGCTCAAACAACTCATCAGAGTCTCCTCAAAGTCCGGCACCCCGAGCTCGTTCGCCCTACTGGCCCAGGGCAAGAAGAAGACGAGGCTCCACCACGAGAAGATCGGAGCAGGCCAAAAAGGAGCACCAGCAATAAAGTGTCGTTTCCGTCGAGGCCTTCACCACGCAGTCACACACAGACGGGGCGCCCGAGCGCACGCACACAGAGGCGTAGGGGGGGGGGCGACTCTCTCTTTTCCGGATCGTAGCGCTCGCTCCGTCTCTGTCTGCGGGCCGAGCTCTCGGGCGATCGCGCGGCACAACAAATCGACAGGTGCAGGCAGATGCCGCCCCCACCCGCGACCCGGACGTCCTCCCCGACGGCGGGGGGCGCCCCGCGTCCCGACGCGGACACTCACCTGGCCTCGATATCCTCGCGGGGGCGTCCTCCTCGGGGCTCCTGCGGCACACCTCGGCGCACACTGCACACTCTCGACGGGGGGCACTCGCGGCGCGTCCCCGCGGAGACGCACGGACGTTCTCTCGGCGCGGGGCTACTCCTCTGCGTCGCGCGCGCGCGCGCGCCAGCCACAGAGAGCGACAGAGAGAGAGAGGCCGAGCGGACACGACACGGCCCTCGCGCACTCACGAACTCCGATGTATCCTCTTGGAGGTTATGGTGGCGCGCTCAAAGGTCGTGGAGGCGAGGCTCGCTGCGCGGTGCTGCGGGGCCCGAGCACTGCTGCTGCTGCTGCCGGGTTGCTGCCTGCGACACCGGGCGATTATCAGGCGCGACTCCCGGGCAGCCGGACGGCCCTACGTTGCTGGCAGCGGCGGCGGCAGCTCGGCGACGTCGCGCGGCGCTCGGCGGCCATTTTCGACTGGCGCGCGCACGCACACGCGCGACTCCCGACGACTCACACGCCTCTCTCCCCCTCCTGCCCCCACCTCCCGGCTCCTTTTCTCGCTCTCGCTCGCTCTCCCTCGGTCCTCGATGCGACTTCCCGTGTACAGCCGCGGCGGCGGCTCGCTCGAGCTCTCACTCCCGCGAGAGAGCCGCTGAATGGGAGCGCGACGTCTTCGTTGCACTCGCGATGCTGCGGCGCAGTGTGTGGGGCATGAGCCGCGCGCGACGATCGAGCCAGCGTAGCGCTGTGGGAGAGGCCGATCGCCGACCCTGCTGATCGAACATATTTCCGCAGGATTCTTGGGTTGTACATTTTTTTGCGCGCTGCAGAGGTGAGTGATGCCTTCGTGGGGGAGTACAAGGCGCGTTGAGGAAGGTTTTCTTCGATATTTCGATGGAATGAAACAAAAATGCCTATGTTTATTTCTTTTATTTCGTTTGTTTAATAATTAATGTATATTAGCGAGAATTAGAACAAAAATGAAGAGAGTAACAATCATCGTGCAGCTTTATAGTATATTCAAGTTCAATTAAACAACACGTGAAGTTCATGATAGTTAATCGTACTATATTATTATTTTTAATTTTACAGGTTGCAGGTGATGCAAATCAATTAAAAAAAAAAACAATATTATTGCTCCAAAAAACATTTTTGGAGTCATGGTGCGTTATTATCGCATAATATGCAATTCACATAGAAAAGTCATTATTTGATGGTTGCAGTGTAGAGAGTAACCGGTTTTTAGTAGCTGGTTTTTCCGTGGAACAAAAAAATCATACTTCATTCAAAATACTTGAATTATACGAGTATTTTTCATGTCTCTTTAATAGAAGATTCCTTGTGGTGAAATAAATGTTTTGATTATCGCGAAAACAAACTTGACTTATAATTAAGGAAACTCAAACAAATTAGTCGAGATAAATATTTTTACATTTTTTTAAAAGTTATTCACTGGTGACTGGAAATATAAATACTAATAGAACTCTAATCATGTAAACGATATTCAATTTCAAAAATGAATATGTTAATGAAAAAAGTAAATACCCGATGAAACGAAAGCAATGTTTGTTTTCTTTTGAGCTTTTATAATAAATAAAGTATTTTGCTTTATACTATATCAACATATCTTTCCCTAAAATAATTTGTTTATAATATATTACATTGCGTAAAATTAAACAAAAAATTAAATAATAAACTCAAACGGTTGTTCAAATCGCTGCATTTATATTGAAAATAAGAATAAGTACTTAAATCAGTGCAGAGCCGTATATACGCGCAGACACTAAAACCCGTTACAAAGCACGCGGGGCAGTGCTAAATAACGCGCGTGGCGCGTTTTCGCTCTGTCTCGCTCTCGCCCCCGCCGTGAAAGCACGCACCCGCGGGTGCAAGCGCACGGAGAGCCAACGGGCGATGAATGAACGCTCTCGCGGGACTGTCGTGCGAGCACACCGAGGTGTCCGTAAGCGAACGTGCCGATCAAGGCGGGAGACCAGCGAAGTTTTGAGTAATCGTATAATGTATTCTTTTTTAGTTGGAATTCGGTTAACACTACTTGTTAAAGTTAAAATTAAAAATTAATGTTAAGATGGTAGTTTAAAAAAAATTGAATACATGATGATTAAGGATCGTAATATATATTATAGTTTCACGTTAATGAAGAAGGAACTAATTTGATTCACTTGTTACACAGTTGTAATAAAACACTATAATGAAATGCGATTTAAAACTGAAGATAAAAATTTTATGTTCTCAAATATTGTTCTTCCTGGAAAAATTGGAAGACCTCTTTTCATGTTCTTACAGCTTTATAATTTTTCAAACATGCCAACCTTCTTTGATTAAGTAATTCGTTATTTCGAACTATAATTCTCAACTCAAGATTAAGAAAAGTCATAAAAAATTGACGAAAAGAGCAGCCGAATGTAAAGTTTTGAGCAAATGTTTCAAGGCACTTTGGTGCAGTAGCGTCTTCAATTTAATGAGATCCGCTTTGGTGCGTGAAATAAAACTCTTTTGAGAGAGATATTCCTCTTTTAAAAACGATACTGCATTTACGACGTAGGAGGAAAGAAGGGACAGCGTAATTTCCTCTCTATCAACGATTCCGTCTTTTTAGGCAATGCGTATTCATGCTACGCTGATTCCGCAAAGACGTAGCTTTTAACGTATATCTGGTGCACCTATACTGTTCAAGGGTATAATTTTGTCTGAGAGGTAAAAAATGCTTTCGTCTGAAGGTTTTATAATGCGAGAAATTCATACCCGACTGGTGAAAAATGATCATTTTTAAATTCATGTGGTATCACAATTTTCTAAATATTTACAAGATTTTGAATATTTTTTATCGCATTCTAAAGCGCAGTTTTAGATTTAATTGAGAAAATTTCGTAGTAAAAATTAATATTCTATCTAGAAAAGTGGTCACACTGACAGTCTTACATTTTGAAGAAAAATCACTGTACAGTATAATAATTTACTAAAAGTATAATCAATTTTATTAGACAATATTGCGTAATATTCCATAAACCTTTAGAAAATTTGTCTGTGACGTATGCTAATGTTTCTTCAAAGGTCAGTCTGATACGAATTTCCAATTTCCTTTCAACGAATATAATATAAAAATATTCATAACACGAATTCGCTGGTTGATAACATATTGGCATTATAACTTTAATTAACAAACGGTTTCTTGAATAAAAAAAATATTTTCACTTTTTACGCTTTAAGTCGTAACGCTTCAAACGGATCAGAGTGAAGAGGTCGGCGATCTCAGTTTCTTTCCCCAAAGGTTACAGTTGGTGGTTTTCCGTTTAGGAGTCTCGCAGCGCGCGCGTACACATGGGCGCGATACGCGCGAGTTGTGCTATACACGCTGTGCAGTCCGACGCTTTTTGTGCGTGTATACTATTTAACAATCAGTTATAATCAGTAAGAGTAACCAGTAATTATATATTTAGTAGTCAATAATAGTCAGCATCTCTTTTATTTATCGTCGTTTTAAAATTGTCTTGCAAACGAAAATTTTTTACTCGGTAATTGGATAAAGCAATTCTACATGAGAGTCATTTAAATGAAGTATTTCAATTGGTTAATATTACCTGGTTCATTCGGCGCTAGCTGGTCGCTCCTTTTTATTGAAAAAATTTTGTTACCCTGTTATCACTGAAAAAAACAATTTAATTCTAATTAAAGTCATTGTAATAAAATGTCACCGGAATCGGAGTCTGGAAAAATAGATAGTAGTTTACTTTTACAATATGCAAATGCAATACTTAGGAGTATTCCAATTAGAGAATTCCTCTTCGTCTAATACGCATAGGAGCGTTCTCATTTAATCATTTCGACCGACTAAACGCTGACCTTAATAAAATTAATTTACTTTTTAGCTGTTTAATGGAATTAAACGTGTAATTCCAGATCTTTTCAAAAGAGATTTTTGAGAATACATATATGCAATCATTGAATTATTTTTAGAAATATTTTTAGAATTTGTATGTCTTATTTCAAAATCAAACAGGCGGCATTAATTAATATCTAAAAATATCACAATACATATTTTAAAAAAAATGTTTTCCCCCAATCAAGGCACAGCACTGGATTAAGAAAACCAATCTCCCCTTCTCTCAAACCAATAAGTACTAAATTAAAAGAAAACCCGCCTTAATTACTCAGCCAATCGCGCGAAGCCGTGCAAATGCCAGCGCGCGGAACAATGAAAAAGCTCGACTGCACTTCCCTCGCGCTGAAAAAAAAGATCGACGTCAACGAGGTAGACGGGGGTAGCTACAGGTATACCCACACCTCCGGATCGCAAAAGCTTGGAGAGGTAAAGTGCAGGCGCAACGCACCGATCCCGCGGGACTCGAGTGCTCCACTCGGCGGAGCTTGCGGCCGTCTCGAGTGCAGGCGGCGCGCGCGTGCAGGTGCGATTACGCGCCCGCCAAGGGGATAACGCGGCGCGTGATTTGCACAGCCCTATACCCGGTCCTCCCGCGGGGGAACGAAAACTTTTCTTTTCTCGACGCCCCTCGCGTCCCGGCGGGGGACGACGGGGCTCGAGGACCGTCGCGACGAGCTTTTTTCCTCGAGTTCGGCGCCCGACAAGTGCACTCGCGCGAACGGGGAATTAATCGGGATTCGAGTCGAATGCGCCGTTTTGCAGTCGAGGGTTCGATTTGAGAAATGCTCGCGCTCTGGGAAATTATGCATTTTTTTAGGAATGCTTTTTATTGCAGTAAGAAATTAATAAAATAATTAAGTTTAATCTTAATTAAACTTTAAATTAATAAAGTAATTAAGTTTTTAAGTTTAATCTAAGGATGACTAAAACAGCTTCATCAATTCGCAAGCAATTTCTTTAAAGGAAATCAATTTTACGATTGAAATGTTTTTGAAAAATTTGTTAATTAATTAATTGTGCATAAAAAATAAATTTAAATAAAAGAATTATTTTACTTAAAATGTTATGTGTCCTAGTATATCAATTAGAAATTTAAAAATGATAATTTATTTATAATTTAATTAATTAATTTAAAAGTTTCTTTTGTAAATAATAATCTTTTTATATTCGTCTTTCTAACCATTTTGTATATAAATTCTTTTAACTTATTGCTATACGAAAAATGTAAATTTTAGCGTTTCGTCATTTCAGTCTCATCTTCTCTGCAATATTTGTATACCTAAACAGATGATTCAATTCATTAAGTCAGAAGATGGATTTCAAATTGCATCAAGTTTTCTTATTGCTATGTCGTATCCTCACACCGTGAAGAAGAAACCAGTTGCTTTTTTTACATCACATTCCTGCGATAAAAAATAAAAATAATGTAATAAAAAATCCACTTTGTGGAATAAGTATATGCATGTACTGTAGTGGTAAAATAAAAATTATTACAATAATTGTTTACATTACTTAAACATCATAATGTTTTAAATTTTACTGAAAAAAGAATTTTTTGTAGTACTGAATATCAATATAATTATTACAGTGTAAAATATAATTAGTTATTAAAATAAAAACCCATTTTTTAAATAAAATAAAAAATTTTAAATCAAGAATAGCTTTAAAATTAAAATTTTTTTAAATACTTAAAAAAAAAATAGCCGCTCAGTACCGATAATTTTTTTCTTATAGCAAGCTAAGTATCTGACGAGCAGGCCGAGGATACTTGGGAAGACAAAAGGTGAAGGAGCCTCGCATGAGCTGCTCCATTTTTCTCAAAGATGGGTCTCTAATACGCAATTTTAGTCACGGTGGCTTACTTCTTTGATGCAACCTGTAGCCTGTAACCGTGGTTGAAAAGACCACAATAGACCATTCAACTTGCAGTGGGAAGGGAATTTTGCAAAGAAACGATGCTTCGATAAAAAAAAAGCGAGACGTAAGGTGGAATTATTGACACATGATTAATTTACATTTTCCAGAATTGATAGGATACTTTGTTTCTTTTTTGTTTGCTACACCACAAAAGAGGACGTTGCGCGTCTTCCACGACGCGGCGTGGGTGTTGATTATTAATCTCCAACAATTTGTTGACTATTATTGCGTTAAATTCAGCGTCTACTAATGAATAAATTTATTGAATTTTTTAGATTTCAATGTTTTCATTATTTATATATATTCTTAATCATATGAAAAAGTATATCAAGTTAATTAACTGTAATTGCAAGAATTAGTTATTTTATATATCTGAATCGAAATAAAAAAATAAATATTATAACAGTGAAAATTTATTTATTTAATGTTAATTTTTTCTATGTATTATTTTTTATGAGTATATACACACTGGAGTGGAAATTTATAGTAGAAAGTTTTTCACGACTGTAGGATAATAATTTATCTTCCCAGAGACTAAAAAAAGTACGTGCGTTCTTAATCCCAAGAAACAATTTGCTTCTTCCGCCTGGTTGCCATAGGCGGTGCTTAGTCAAAAACGGCTTCAGCTGACGTTAGTTTGAAAAGTCGCGCCTCTCGACCTCGATCGAGATAAATCGCATTGCCGCGAATGTACATACAATATACACCTCGTTCATCTGCTCGTCTGCTTCTTTTGCAGGCTTGTATAGCTTAGCCTCTAATTTTACGCTTTTCTTGCAAAATTTCTCTCTTTTTTGGAGGAGTACATATAAAGGAGGAAAAGCCAGAGTTGCGCTTATAACTATTGGGTGAGTTATTTCAAATGACATTGAAAATTAAATAAATTTGTAGGTTTTCAAATATTTTTCTTAAATTTAGCTTTTATTAGAAAATACGTTTAATTATCTCGTGTAAATAAATTTTGTTTACTTAATTCTTTATTTACTCTTTCATTACGATTTTATAATTTTAACGATAATTGCATCATTGGCATTTTAATAAAATATAAATGTTTAATATATACCTGCCTGTACTTATGAATATATGTTGCAAAGCACTATTTTTTTTTATTTCAAATCATTCGAAACAATGATTTTAAGTTTGACTACATTTTAAAAATAGTATGAGGATGAAATCTTTACTTTAATGTAAGCTCGTTCAAAAGCTTCTTTGTTTAATTTAATTAAGTAATTGATTTTCTCAAGTGTCACCTGTGAAGCCTCGGCTAACTCTGATCTTGTTAGTTATAGATACTTGATTGTTTTCTCGTATAAGGCACAACTTAAAATTCAATTGGGTCGGTAGATAGAGATTATCTATATCCAAATGCTATTTCAGTTAATTCACTAATTCCTAGATAAATAGTATAAAGTTTTACTATTTTTTAATTTATATTTAGAAATGAATAAAGCGTTTTATAAAGAAGATAGAAAATAGAACTTATAAATAAATGACAACTCTTTAAAAGAATTTTAATGATTTTCAGATAGTGCAAAATTGTTCTCTGATAACAGGGAAATGGCAAAGGAACGAGGCTTGTTTAGAATAATTTTTTCAACATTTATAAAATCTGTGACACCTACATTTACTAGACGCATATTAGTAGGACAAGATTATATGGGTACAAAGTACTATGAAGTGACAAGGGACGAATCATCAATAAGGAAAAAACCAAATCGCTACTTTGTACCGAAGAATAAGGATGATTTTGAACAAGAAATACCTGCTGAATGGGAAGCTTGGTTAAGGTTACGTAGAAAATTACCACCCACTGAGGCAGAGGTAATGGTTTGATTAGAGTATTTGTGATATTCTTTAATTTAGAAAAATAATATTTTAAATGTAACAATTTAACTCATTTTGTTTTATGATCAGGTCATGGAAAACTATGAAATGATACTAACAAAGAGGAAGAATGCTGCTGAGCTTGAGATTACTTATGCTAAACAAATTGATGAACTTGAAATGGTGGATCCTAATGCAAAGCCTTTGACCCAACATGCATCGTCCGCTTTCCCAGTCTATGATGATTATAAACAACATGGGCGAAATTATAAACTAAAAATTAAAAAATAATCTTTCTTGAAATTAAAAGTTTGTTTATACTTAGATGTTTCTTTAAAGAATCTTGTAAATAATTTATTTAAAATTTATTTTAGATTATATTATATTGTAAATAAAAATTTTATTTTGCAGTATTTTCAAGAGGTATTTTCAATAACATTTTTTTCTTTATTTTTTAAAAAAATGTTTTATTTTCAATCTAATAGTTTTTTACATAAATTTATAATATTTATTCCTTTACAGTATTAATCATATCACTTTCTAACTTTTTATAATGCCTATATCTTCCTATATCTTCAAATATAATTAAACAAATAACACTTTGTATTTTTCTTTTTAAGTTATTTATCGTGTTAAAAAAATAAATTAAATTTCTAATCTAGTTAGATGAAATCATTATTATTTGAATTACTGAAATTTTACTGACTATACATTTGTGAAAATGAATAATCACAATGAAATCTTGAAAAATGCTACAATTCTAAATTCAGTGAAAGAGTGCGATTTTCCACAGGAAAAAGTATTTTAACTCCTTAATCTTGGAATGATAAGATTTGATTCACAATATTAATGATGTACAAAAAAATATATTGGCTACAAAAGTATTTTCTGTATTTAAGACTTTGCAAAAGTTTTTCTAAATTTTGTTAAGAGCGTGAATTTATAACAAAATTTTGTTTTTTAAATTGAGCATTAAGTTTATACTTTTATTTTATATACAATTGTAGATAATTTATTTACAAACAATATGTGTTTAAGTTTTAAAATAAAGCTTTTAACATCCACAGGATATTACTGTGATATGATTACTGATTATTACGAGGTAGCTTCTTTTTAAAAAAACTTTAGTTTTAGATTTCATGTTAAATCAACTGATGTTTATCCAAACGCAATTGTAAGCATAAATCAATTTTTTGGAATATGTACATTTTTCCATCATAATCTAACATTAAAATATAATTTTTAAATTGCACTTTTATAAAAATAGAGTAGAATTAAAAATCACGTTAATTGATCATCATATGGCGACCCTCAGCTGAAAATACCTTTCTCTAACTTATAGTGCAGTGTATTTTCTAATTCTTATCTCATTTAAAATTCAAAAAGTTATGACAGTTCAACAAAATTTTCAGTACATTTCAGCCATCAGTAAGACAGTTAAAGAAGTCCAGCCTGTAAAAGGATGACTACCTTTTCCTTCTCCTACGATATCTCCATAATTTTCCCACAAGTATCCAGTTTTTTTGTACTGATCAATAATATTTTTTATGAGATTTTTTCTTAATTTTAAATATATTTCCTCCGCTTCTGCTCTGAATGGACCATCGATCTTTGAATAGTGATGTAAAGCAGCTACAGTTAAGTAATTCATGTTCATCCAAATTGCTCCCCTCCAGTATGGTGGATCATGCTCCGTATTACGTTTCATGTACAGTGGAGATGATTTAGCAAGTGATCTTAAACCATAATCAGTCCATAAAAATTCAGGATTCTCAAGATCTTGTAATATCTTCTTCAGTTGAAAGGAGCTGGGGTCTACTAATCTCAGCATAAAGGGAAAAAGAGAAACATATCCAAACGAGCTGTCTACAAATTTGTATTCCGGTTCTTCCAGAACTGCTCTAATTTTATCTTGTGTTACCTTCATCTGCCGGGAAGCTTGAGCTGGCTTTTGTAACACTACTTTATCTGTGTGCAGACCATAATCTGAATAGGTGCTAGTTTTTGGTGACCAGTGTAATTCATTCATTAATTGATTATCGGCCAGGTGTTCAAAAGTATTTTCATATTTACAGGAAGGCTTGTCTAGAATGTCTGCAAGCGTAGCCATCACTTTAGAAGCCAAAGCCATCCAACAACGTAAATCAATGTGACGCTCGTTTTTATTGGGATGAGATGCTCTAGGATAATCGTCTAAACCTGACGTTAAAGTTTTTGGATTTAATTCCTTGTTAGTTATTTCATTTCTACCTCTCCATCTGTAAGTGCTAGGAATTTCACCTTTTTGAGTTGTGTTGAACCACTCGAACCAAGTTTGCAGTCTAGGATATAATTTATCAAGAAGTGAATGGTGTTTAGATAAAAGCTCAACGCGTTTATGATTTAAAATGTACTGTAGAGTTATAAAAAACGTAGGCGGATTAGCGTTTGTATTGACTTGAGTTACAAACTCTTCTGGAACTTTAGCTAATGCTTCATCTCCAAGAATCATTTCTCTAGGAATCCAACCTTCAACATTCATTAGATCAAACCAGTGACTAATAATATCCATTTCGATATCTAAATTCCAACTTGAAAGGAGTAATCCGTGAAAACCTTCATCCCACAGGAATCCTCTTGGAAAGAAACTTCTACTGGGTACAGAGGTAAAAAGCGGAGCTTTCCAGTATGGCACAGGTACTTGAGTGTAAACACTTTGTACCTGAGCAGAACCATAGAAATAGCCAATGGATCCTATCATATTGGAAAAAGCCAATTTTGCAAAATTTATTTCTTCCTCAGTGTATCCTTTTTGTTTCAGCTTGAAAATATTTTCAAATTTCTCGTCAAACTGATTCTCATAATTTCTTAAAGCAGTCTCAAAAACTTTACCAGTTAGCTTTTCTTTTTGACCTGCCATACTACTTCTTTCAAATCTCACTTCAAATTCTAGAGGCAGTTCAGCCGTTACTTGTGTGACTATAAAATTAGGCATCAGAATTTGACCATTTTTGTGCCTTAACTCTTCACCCACTAAAATAATCTTTTCCTTACTTTTTCCTTTTCCAGATACAACCCTAAGATTATTAAAAACAGTTTCTTTCAAAAAACTTAAACTAGGTGCTGTTGTTACTAGATATGAACGATCCTCTATATTTCCTTTTAAAACATTGTAATGCAATTTGAAGTATCCTAATTCTTTTGTTTCTCCTTCTACACCTGACAGTATACTACTTATTTTATCAACTACTGGATGTACATTACCGTTAGTTTTATCTTCAATGGCAGTATAGTACAGTAACGAAATCTTCTTATTTCTAGGGTTCGGTGTAATAGTAGAAATGTTAATTCTGGCAGTCCAATCACCTCCATTTGAACCGTGAATATTTTTAACAAATGAAGTTTTTATAAGAACGTCATTGTCGACAATTTCTTGAATACCAAAGTTCTTTCCATCATGCTTAATCCAGCCATACTTTTGTAATTTATCATCCTGAGTGCACCAGTGTCTCAATCCTCTGCCATCTGCTTGCAATGTTGCAGGAAAGTACCACATCATACCTGTCACCAATGAATATGGTTCTCTCGTCTTTGTACCAAAATATACACCAGGTCTGTACGAACCCCAATAATAATCCAACTTGTCCAAACCACTTACGCTCACAAGTTTTTCACTGCTAAAAGGAGTATTAACTCGTGTTTCATTATATCCTTTATAACCTAAACAAGCTGCAATTGACATCACAACAACTGGTAAAAGTACTTTCCACAAAAATCTGACAAAATTCGAACTCCAAGAGGGTACAGTCTGCTCTTCTTTCTCCAACTTCATTTTAGACTTGACTTGTCTTTCTTGGGTTTTCGACTTTCGCATAGTTGAACTTTCCTAATAACAAATTAGAGACAATTGTTAATAATTAATAAAAAACAAAAATAGAGCTTTTTAAGAAACGGATTTGCAATTACAAATTCTTTAATTATACTCTTCAGGAAAGGTCATTTGGTGTGCCAACTGATACCGGTGATAACGTTGCACGCCGACATTTACGCACACATAAGCGAATTGAAGAAATTGATGTTTATCTTCGACAAATCCTACGGTGACACGCCGACAAATATATTTGAAAACCGATACCTACTTATCTTCTTCAGAGACTAAATGTACAGTTCACCTACAAAAAATCTGGATTGTTTTAAATGAAATTTTAATGTAATAAAATTCTGTTCTTATACAAGATTATTATCATTATAAAATAAGAAGTACAAGAAGCTGCAATGAAAATTTTTAGGTTATGTGATAAACCGCAAAAGGTATATTACATACTTATTCGCGCGCAATGTAGATATAGTTACCGCTATAATTGCGATGTGTTCACTGAGTGGAGTAAACGTTCCGTTCTTCACTCCTTCACCATATATAAAATATATGGAGTAATTCGATTGCTGACACTGCAAAGAAAGCACCAATGCTGGAGTACACTGGCCAAAATTCCAAATGAGTAAATCGCGCATATCCTTTGAAAGTTATTCTCGTGGCAATGTAACCTTTATGTTAGCCAATAAAAACCTACTTAAACTAAACTAAACTTTGAAAGTTATGTGCACATAATTGACAATTATATGAAAATTTATACATTTCTAATAGATTCTGAATTTTTTATAAAAAAATTATTTCATACTTTAATAACACAAATTTTCTTTGTACTTCTTTTCATTGTACAAGTAATTCAAATAAAAATTTTCATTAATTTACTAATATATTTTTATTTCACTGTTTTTTTTCATCAATTTAACATTTAAGAAAATTGTATGCATTAAGTTTAAAAATATAAAGAGAAAAAAAAACAAGTGTTTCTTAAAATGTTAAATGCAAAACTATAAGAAATATGCGTTTTGTTAATTGAAAAAACAGTTTATTAATTAAATATTACTATACATACGTAAGATAATATATATATATATATATTTGAATACAATGACATTCATTCATTCAACCAAAAATTCTTTGGATACCTGTAGCAGGCAGCCTGTACAAAGTTTCTGCATTTTTACAAATTTTAATCATTAAATCGTATCGTCAACGAGGTAAAGTTTTCTTCAACATTCTACTACGCTCTCTTGCAATTCATAAAAATAAACCAAAAAGAAAAGGGCTTATATTAATGAAAATATATGTGTATAGGTAAATTGTGTGCTTGTTGCTTAAATCTTACTCTATCAACAATGATTAGTTACCACTTGTGTGCCGATTAAAGCAACTTCAATTGTGTCGTGTTTGTTTTTCTCTTAACTTTAAAGCGTGCACGAAAACAAAAGAACCATATATTCGTCCTGTGACGATCTTTAAGGTATAGTCACTCTATGCACCGATATTTTATTCGATAATCTTTATCGACTTATAAAACCGCGTTCAATAATGAGTGTATAAGCGTATTTCCGTGAATTTTTTAAAATTCAAAATCGTCAGAAGCTCGATTTCGTTAATCGAGTAACTCTTTTAATGGTTAGATACAAGTGCACGCATTTCTTAGGTTTTCTTCCATAGGAGAAAATGTATTCGACATCTTCGAATAGTAGTGGAATGACGAAAATCAACCGGAGTAGTCGTTGTTATCGTACAATGCTTGATCGTACAGTTCACCCTTAACTAAACGACCACCAAAGTATCGACCATTCAGCGAGTCTCGCGCTCTTTCTGCCTCTGAAAAATTTCAAAATTTTAGTATTTTATAACATAATTCAATAAAAAATTGTCTGTTGCAAATGGGAAAAACTTACCGCTCATTTGAGAGAATTCAACAAATATCTTAACAATTACTTCAGGATCTTCGTCATCTTCAGATTGTCTTTCATTGTAGATAATGACTCGTTCAACGACACCAAATTTCGAGCATTCATCCTGGATCTCCTCTTGGAGAGTCTGGTCTACGTCTTGCGGAGCAACCATGTTTCGCAGAATAACAACGCGCGATTCAACTTTGCGCATGAGTTTCTGCATTACGAGATGACGCGCGCTTTGGCCCTTGATCGACATATTTTCTTGCTGTTGAAGAGTCTGCGGTTCAGCCTCTTCAAGGAGTTTCTTCTGAAGCTCTTCTTGTTGTTTTTGATGAGCAGCCTGTTCTTGGGCTCGCCGCAGTGCTTCTGGACCCACTGGAGCTGCTGGTGTGGCAACAATCGGGATCGGCTGCAAAATAGTTTCGAATCAACTGTCAGTAACTTGCCATTTAAAGTACAATAATTTTCATTTATGAAATCAGTAAAGTATTGTATCGGAAAACTCTTAAATAAACGAAGAATAACGATACTCACAACTGGTGCTCCAACAACTGTAGGTGTGACGACAGCAGGTGGTGGAATTACCACAGGTTGTCCAGGAATGGGTTGAATGATTGCCGGAGGTCGGTTCAGTGTCTGTGGTATAGCTATTCCAGGTGGTGGAATTATAGGAGCGACTGAAGGTATCGTAGGTGGTGCTAAGATTGATGGAGCTGTAGCTAACGTAGGCCTTACAATACCAGGTAACGCTGCAAAAATAAATTTTTGAGTAATCAATAGAAAAAAATTACACGTTTCCTTTTGTTCCTGATTTTTCTCATATGATAAAACAAAACAAACCTGAGTTGAGTATTGGCTGAGTAGCACCAAGTTTAGTAAGACCAAGTGCAACAGCATTACTGGCTACTGCGTCCATAGCTTGGATCTTGGCAGTAGCAGCGGCAGCGGCCACTGCCGCCGCAGTGGGCATCATGCTAGTACCACTGGGTGGACCCATAAGGGCATTTGGTGGCGTGATGGCGCGGCCGACCCTCAGGTACTGTCCACCGAGATCAAACAGATTCATGGACGCGATAGCTTCGAGGGCCGATTGCATCGATTCGTATTCAATGAAACCGTAACCCTTGTGACGGTGGGGAGAACTTCCTTGCGCAAGCTTGCAATAAGTAATAGGGCCGAATGCCTCGAACACAGATTTTATGTCGTCCTCCGTTAAGTCTTGGTGAATCGATGCTATGTAAATACGATTGTAATGCTTACTCTCCTCTGTTATTTCGTCTATCACCGACTGAGCCTGAGGCATATTGGAAGGTCGGCCTACGACCTGTTAACATGCAAATGAATATTCTTTTTTTACTATCTATAGATTTAAGAATGTTTTAGTTTCATTTTGAGTAAGAAAATATGTATTTTAAAAAGAATCCTTATTTTTTGTTACTAATTTTTTTTTCATTGCAGTGGATTGTAAGGAATCTTGATAAGAGTTGTTTTGAAGGATCAGTAGGATTCTTTTAATCTGACATGTTCTTAAACTTTTTATAATAAATCATTATTACTTAACACCATAAGTAGTAAATATTCGAAAACTTAATGTATTGTCGATGTAAGTGGATACTTGAGTGTTAAGTTTTCTAAAAGAGTAGTTATTTTTTGTAAAATTTATTTACTTTTATAATTGTTTAAATAATTAAATGTCTTTTATATTAAATTAAATCCATTGCTGTTCAATGTTAGAAATGACAAAATATCATTACGAAATGTAAAATTCGATATTAAATTAATAAAAAAAAAAAAATTTAAAACGTAATCCCGGGAAGCCAAAAAATGTACATAAAAATTTATTTTCCTTTTAATTAGCTTCTTGCAATTAATAGTAATACTCGAAATTTCAAATTATCATTACAAGAAAAGGATAGTTTTGTAGTAAAAAAAATAAAAAAAAATACACTGATCTATTTATCCACTTGAATCGACTAATGAGAACATGTCAAAAGGATTAAAGAGCAAGAATGATAGGATGGAGATTATTATGAGGAAAAAAATAAATTAGGTCAGACCTCCAAGGAGTTGTTAGGATTTCGCAGGGACAGGAAATTCGTTATATAGGTACGTCCCGCTACCTTGATATTACGTCCACCAATCATGACCCCATTCATCTGTTCTAGCGCGAGTTGCGCAGCCTCGGGTATCTCGTACTCGACGAATGCGAAGCCCTTGTGCTTCTGCGTTACAGGGTCCCACGACATGTTGATCGACTTGATCGGTCCGAACGGTAGGAAAGCTTGTCTGATTGTGTCCTCCTTCAACTCGAAGCTTATGCTACCAACGTAGACCCTGGTATAAAGAGAAACATGTTTTCGTTAGTTCAGGTAACTTCGTTTTTATTCGATTTAATATTTTTACTTTAGTTTTTAGATTTACTTATATCATTATGAGTTGCTTGTGACTAAAAGGGAATGTGAAAGACTCTTTTATAGAAATTATTTACCTTTGCAAAATAAAATATAAAAGAAAATTGTTTATTTTAAAAAAATATTACTTTAAGGCAATGTTTGTGCAGAAGTTGTTAAGATGGTTTTGCAACAGACAAGGCATATTCTTTCTCATTCCCTTAAGCATTATTACTATTAAAGGTCTGCAGAGCCTTATTCATTTTTTTTTTAGTTTAATAGTTTTTTTCAATGATTTCTGTAGCTTATTTTAAAAATAAGGCACTGCAGATTTAAACTACGAATAAAAAAGATTATTTAACCATGCATGTTAGTAACTAAATACAAATTTTGTTCTAAAATCCCAAAACAGAAAAAAACAAAATAGTAGTAAATACCAAGTACAAAACAAGCAAGTGACGTCATTTAATTTCTCTACAAACTTTTAGTAATTGTAAGCAAAACAACTATTATAAGTAGAAACAAATTGAATATTTTTCTCCGCACCATGTATGCCGAATGTACAGTAGACCGAATTTAATTCACTTAGAACTTGCGCCAACAGCGAAAACATTGTCTGAAAATATCGTACGTACAAATATTTCGATTTTGTTTTCTTTTTTATTTATTTTATACATACGATTTTTCGGACAATATTGCCCTCTGCATAGTTGTTTTAAGCGTATTAAATTTGGTAGTGTTTTTCTCCCGCAGTGAAAATGAATTTCGACTAGATGGTGGGGTAAAATAGCACACACACTGCGGGAGTCAATAAAGAATTCCTCACATCGCATGTTTTTATAGCCCTCGTTCTTGGCTTTTACATGCGATCTGGAGCATTATTTTTTCTCACTAAATGCGTAAACATGCTATTTCAATTATCTAATTCTTTAAAAATCGTAATTTGCAAATATTAATTTTCTCACGTTAAATTTTATCTTAAAATGCTGGTTCACATAAAATTCTTCTCTTGCAAGATATAAAAATTAAAAATGCTGTAAAAAGCTTTTAAAACTTGCTGTAAAAAGTAAACTAAAGAAATTGCAATAGTGAAGAGAAACGTTTTGGAATGAAGTACAAAAGCAATTTTTATATACAATAAAATGTTAGTAAAGATTCTACTCAATCCTTAAATAATTACTTACTTCGTGGACTACATAATATTCAAATCTTCAAATACAATAATATAATAAACGATTGCAAAAACATTATTTAAAAATTAAAATGAATTAATATTAATGCTGCAATATTTGGTAAAATAAAAATTTTGATGTGTCTAATGTAAAAAATATGTTGGATTTTTAATTAGGTGGTCCACAGAAGTAGATGCACACGTTATTGCGACGCTGAGCGACAGCGTTGTTGATGATGTGACAATCGAGGATGGCGATGGAGTCGAGTTGGACCACGTAGAGAAGGAAACTTATATTTTCAGGAGCTAGATTTGGTAAATTCGTGTTCTTTCTCAATTTTACGGCTGTAAAACAGACAAACCTGCACATGAGGGCCAGAGCCTGTTGTCTCTGCACCTGATTCCGCTGACTAGCCATTTGCTGCAACACAAAGGACCAATGGCCTTCTATTTGATATCCCCTTTCTTTGCAACTTATAATAAAAATAATAAAATAATTTTCCTATTTACATCGCAGTAAGCTCTTTTACCAATCTTTCTTCCTCACTCAACGCAACCACAAGAGCAAATTGATAAAATCTTTTTTAAGTACTTCCGGAGTTACCGTTTGAGATTACCGTTAAATAAGTGGGCTTTTCGTTGAGTAAGAAAGTTTGATTAAAAAACTGAAAAGTTTATTCTGTTTTAATGCCTCGGATGTCCTCTTAGACTCGCACAGTGGTACAGCTCAGCTCCCGCCGACTACGAACACAAAGTGAAACTGATCGCACGACAAAACAGATTGATCGCCATTGATGGGCATTTCGAATCTGCGACTCAACATTTTGTATGACTGATATTTAAACTAATTTTTAATTTTAAAACGCTATTGTTCGTGATTTGAAAGACACTAACCTGCACATTAGCAATAAAACTTGTTGCCGCAGGACCAACTTATTTTTCTGCAGGGAGAAAAAATCATTCAGTCAAAATTTTCTATTATATACGGACTTCCGCCACTTTTTCTGTATACTGTTAAATGCGCGTTTCTTGATTCTTTTATATTGAGGACTTGTGAAACTTTTATTTTTTAAACTTTTTTAACACTGAACACTGCTGGCTCATAGTGTTGATTTTAATTTGTCTAATATTCAATAAATTTGGTAAAGAGCTGCAGGACAAAATTTTGATAAAATAGTTAAGATAATCCTTTTTTTAAGTATTTCACAAAAAATAGTATTATATATTTACTGTTTTATTTAAATTAATGTCATTAAGCATATAAGGATTATCTTAATAAAATAAAATCGAAAACAAGTAATAATAATAACAAAAATGTACTTGTACTTTTCGTTTGTCTTTCTGAGAATCAAATAATAAAATAATATAGAACATTTCAGAGTTTATCCTTCACATTCTTTTAATTATACAGTAAGTTTTAATTATTTTACTTATATTCTACTTATTAAAAAGTACCTTATACTTAAAAAGAACTGAATTTTGTAACAAATAAATATAAAAATGATAGTAGTTGATTTAAAATGTACATTAATTTTTTTTTTAATTTCACCCTTTTAGTCTATATGGATTTTTCTATTAAATACGAAAGAATTTTGCTTTCACAATTATTAAAGAAATCAATAAATTTTGAATTAAACTTTTAAAAAGTACAAGTACAGATAATGTTCTATATTGAAGTATAAAAAGTATAAGCATTGAAGCCTTTTTGTTACCTGTTGTTGATGAGCTAATGTTTGTTTCATAAGGACCATTTTGATACTTTGTTCCATAGCATACTTTTTAGCTCGGTTCACAGTATCTAACTGATCCGAAGAGATTTTGGGCAAGCCTGCCCCCAGGATCCCAGGAAGTGTGAGGTATTTTGCTCCAGGCCCTATTGCAAAAAAAAATGGTTATTCTCTGATACATTATTCATTAATTAAATAAAGAGCAGTATGCAGTAAAAAAGTCAGATCTTATCAGCTAACCGCTCATTTCTTTAAGGAATCAACTCTCGACAGACTTTAATCAAGAGGACTCTACTTATTTACATTTCACGAATTTTTTTTCACATCATTATATTTGAACTTCATTATTTGAGCAAAATTAGAGTGATATATTAAAGACAAAGAAATGAAAAACTACTTTTGATAATAATAAGTAATTTAAATTAGTTTTAATTAATAATTTAAATAAATTTAAATACCTGCAACCACTTGTCCTGTTTGATTGAGATCGTAAATGGGGCCCAAGAATTCGGAGGCATTTCCTGCAAAAATAAACAATTAGTAAAAATACTTGCTTTAAAATATCACTATAAAAAAGTACTTCAATTATTACATATTGAATATCTTTATTTTCTTTTAGATATTTTATTTTATTATTGAAACGGACACATGCCCTTTTACAAAACTTATTCAAATTGAGGCTATCTGAATTACTTTTAATTAAAAAAATGTAATAATTGAAGCAACTTAGATGCCTCTTTTTTTTTTAAAGAAACACATTGAATTCAATTAGGTTTTTTAGCAAGCCTTCATTTTGGACTTGAATCGTATGCATACTTCTGAAAAATTGAGAAAAAATTATTAATCAAGAGATCAATATAAAAAGTAAATGTAAAAACGTATATATTTTTTCAAATAATGAGAATTTGATGATTTAAGGTAATGAAGGGATCTTTGAACATTCGAAACTGAAAAGTAACGGTGTCACTCTGCTGTTCCATGATGAAGTACCTCCATGAAACTGAAAGTTCAAAGAAATTAAAATAGTCAAGAAACGAATCAGTCTCCTCAGAGTCGAGTGATAGTTTAGAAACGAGTCATATTATAAGTGCACGAGAGCATAATTTGAAACCGTATAATTTTTTTATTGCACTAAAACTGCATTGAAAATTCAGAACTGTGAATCTGACTAATAATTAATTAATTAATTAATTCTTTTTCAAGACCAATATGAAAAAGTTAATTACAATATTGATATGTTTAATAGTTAATTAACTAATCAATTAATTATTAGTCAAAGCCACTTTTATATCTTCTCTTTAGTAAGATTTACTTTTTCTTTTGAACCATCGTCGATAAAATGCCGGTTTTCGAGATAGTTTAGCTAGACACCGGACGTAATACTATAATTGTACAATCAAAAGTAAGAGAACTATTCTTTAATCTCTACCAATTTGGCTGGGCTAGTCTTTCTGAAACAGAAATAAAACACGTTCGCATTGATAAGATGCTTCTCTCTCAAATAGTTCAATTAAAAAAAAAGAATAAATAAACGAATTATATTTAAGAAAAAGTAATATGTAGATTATATACAATTGTAGAATATGCATCATGTATGATTATGTAAACATACATGAAATTTTTTTGTTCAATCATACTTTCTAAGTGTTCATTAATATAAATATATCTTTGTAGATATAACTATACAAATGATACAGAACAGTCTAAATAAATTCATTTATAAATATTTGTTGCTTCATAAATTAGAACACACTTTTATCATAAATGAATTTAGTTTCTGATTGAACCAATAAATTACTCAAAGTTACATATACACATTTTGATATATAATTACACATTCTTTTTCAAAACTCAGCAATTTTTTTTTTTCAAACACGTAAGCCCCTACTTTTGTCTCGTCATTCATTTACACGGCTAACTGTGTTCAGGGTCGAGCAATGAAGGTTGCGCGCACAAATTATCCGAGATACTTGTGAGGTGACGCAGAAATCTGTAAGCACAAAGCAAAGGAGAACACTCTGAGTGCAATTTCTCTGCGCCAATGTTTTAAACTTTGCCTTTTCCAACCTAACCAAACAGCTAGTACCTATACTGTGGAGCAATGGCGATTCCAAAAATCACTCTGCAGTTGAATCTGCTTGCTAATAAAAAAACTTACCTGAATGATTTGAATTTAAATACATTTCATAAAATACATATTTTTAAATCACACATATCGCCACTGCCTTATCTAAATACAAGTCTCAAATTGGAAAAAAAAATTAAATTAAAAACAAATTATGCACAAATATTTAAATGATAAATAAATTTAATACAAAATAAACAATTTTTACTGTATTTGAGAATAAATATTTTATAACTGAAACCAAATAATATTAATAATATTTCAAAATATATTAAAATATGTTTTTTAAATGAAATTTGCTAAAAACAGAAATAAAATTATTCCCAAAGAGACTTGTAATTAGCCAGATCACAAATAATAGCTAGCCTAAAATGCTGACCTATCTAAAATTCGTGAATGTTTTGTACTCGACATATTTAGTTGCCATGAGTCAGTGGGAGAGTTTGTATAAAACTCAGATTCGTTCTCTTTCTTTCTTTGGTGCGCGCTCATGATCACAGCTGAGTCGAAGGCCACAGATTCTGTACTGACTGTACTGTCTCCCTGCTGTAACATCTCAGAACAGAAGGACAACCATACATTAGTTTTTGGTTTTCAGGACCCTAGCACAAGCCTAACAAATGAAATGCCCTACCCTACCGCGTAATTTCTACAATCTCTGAAATAAATTTTTTCAACAGAAATCATGAGCGGCCAATGGCCTGATTATGACAAGTAACTAAAGAATTATAATATTCATTTTTTTTCTTTATCCTCTTTTTCTTCTTTAATCGCAATCTATTTAATACTGATGCTTCAGTGATACTATTGCGATTTTAAGGAGTACACGACCCTTTATTTTTACATATGGGGATATCAGCATATCTGGCAGATTTTAGCAATATACCTTCAAGTCTTGGCTTCTTTACAGGTGGATCCATGTTATTCTGCTGTATAATTGGTGCTTGCTGAAAAAAAAATATATTTATCAATATGATTTTAATGAATAAAATACTTTTCAAGTAAAATTATATTTTATAAAAAGTCAGCTATTGTAAATATTTAATATTCTAAAGCATTAACTTTTTTTATCAAACTTGTACTATTAAAATATTTCATTAATATTGTATCACTGATACGTGTTATAACGATATACTTATTGAAATACAATGATAACAGAAATTTTGTATACAATTTTTCTTGTAATAAGTAAATACTTGTATACAATTAAATTCTTATATATTTAAAGTCAAATTAATAGATTACATTGCAATAAACACATGGAAACATGAGTTTCTACATTGCGTACTAACAACAGTTAAACGTATAGGTCAAAACAATTTGAAAGTGACTAAATCAGTAACATAAAATCCAATTTATTCGTAACAAATCGTTGAACAATTTATCTAAGAAAAAACCTTTGACAGTACATTCTAGAACCGAATCGCGAAAAATACGTATCCTTCTTATCAGCCAACACAATTATCACCAACAACCATCCCCGCATTCCCGCCTGGACCCGAGGCGAGGATTTGCGTCTTTACAGTGTCTATTTTGAGAAAAAGCAAGAACTACGCCGATAAACCTCGCGGTCGGGGCCAGGATCGGTGGCGGGCGAAGGCGCGCATTGAGAGGTGATAAACGGCCGCCATGATGGCTGGTGCGGCTCCGAAAGCGACGCGCCCGTGTACTCACCATGGACAGTACTCCGTTCATCGTAGCTAAATGGGAGGCCCTTTTCGTGCGACCTGGCGATGCTTCTGCCTGCGCGGACGTAACCTGTAGCGTTTAACTGGCACCGGGAATGAGCACGCACGCTGTGCACTAGCACTGGACACCAGACAAAATGGCCTCGCAAGACGCAAATCCACAACCGCGCGCTGCCACGGACGCCACCACACTAAGCAGTCGGCCAGTCGCCGCGTGCTTCATTTGCTTTCTCTCTCGCTCTCTCGCTTTCTGTCTCTGTCTCTTTTTCTCTCTCGCAGTCTCGCCCGCTCTTCTTTCCGAGCGGAAATGACGCGCGTCGCGCTTCCGGTTTGGCCCTCAAGTTCTTGTGCTTTTTTGAGCTTTGTTCTAAAAACGTAAATTTTCGTATAAAAGTAGAGCATTTTTATTAGCACATGTATCGCATTATTTGTAAAATATTATAATAAAATTTACTCTAATTTCAATTTTAATAAAATGTTAATTTAATTGTTTCCGATTGAGTCATAGGAAAAAGACCAATTAATACATGTACAATTAAATATTATTTTATTTATTTCATTATTTCAAAATATTACAAAAATTATTTATTTTACTAAAATAATAATTTTTAAATATAACTTTTAAAATAAACTTTTTAAACTTAACAGTACACTAAAGCGACGGTGCTCAATAAAAAAATTAAATAACCTTAGATACATACAATTTATATATTTTGCTTTTTTAAAAAATAATTTCATTTTTTAGTTTTTATGACTTGCGCAGTATAAGTACTACACTACTGCTTGGCGTCTGCGGCGAGTGTCAAAAACTTCGAAACGTGTGTTTTTTAGGTTAGATTCAATTGCAGTCGGTGATCGATAATCTATTAATAATAATGGATTGTAATAAATTTGAAATTAGAATCACAAACGAGGAAAAGGTATGATTAATCAAAAACTTATTCTTAATATTCTAAATTTTATTTAATTTCGCTGATTTCTAAATACTTAAGATCTTGAAAATTTAAATGAATTTGGTAAAATTAATAGAATTTTAAATGTTATAAAATTCTTTAAAATAACGCTTTTACAATTTGTTGTTTACAGGGTAAAGGGTTATTTTCCTTAACTTCCTTTAAAGAAGGCGATTTAATTTTGGAAGAGAAACCTCTAGTTTGTTGTCAATTTGCATGGAATGCAGACTACAAGTATTTAGCATGTGATTACTGTTTGAAGCCATTAGAAACAGCTGAAGAGAATGCTCGTCGACTTACAAGCAAAAAGGAACTAATTCTACCGTTTCCAGAATGTTGTGAAACAAATAAAGACTTTATAACAGAATGTGAAGCTTGCGGAACAAAATATTGCAGTACAGAATGTCAAAATGATGCTTGGCAAAGGTAATAAAATGCAAATGAAATGCAGTATTTTATTTATTATTAACAGTGATTAATACTTGTAAATTTTTTTAGATACCATCAAACACTGTGCTTGCAAGCGAGACAAAATAATGAACATCATCCACTGGTGCAATTGAAAGAAACCTGGAAGCAAATGCATTATCCTCCTGAAACTGCAACAATAATGTTGCTAGCACGAATGGTGGCAATGGTTAATCAAACTACAGATAAAGCAGCACTGCTTTCAACCTATTCTCAGTTTTGCAATAGAACAATTAATGATATACAAGAAATAGCACACAATCTTTTAGGAGAAAAATTTGTTGGCCAAATTGATGTACTCCGTCAAATGATGCAAAAGACCTTAAACACTGAACTTGTATCTGAGGTATTTTATTTTAATAAATTATTAATCAGCACATATATTTTAGGTAATTAATAATTATATTTGTTCAGTGGTTTACTCCAGATGGTTTTAGGAGTTTACTAGCTCTTGTAGGTACAAATGGTCAAGGTATTGGAACTAGTGCATTCAGTAGATGGGTGAAAAATGTATCTGCTTTAGATCTGCCTAAGGATCAAAGAATTCAAGTCGATAAACTTATTGATCGAATTTATGATGAAATGGATGAAGGTAATTCACTCTACATTACAATGAGTTAGAGATGTATTCTCTTAGATTACTATAACTGTGAATAACTATTATTATCCAGAAATTATAAAAAAGTAAACTGAAATTAATCGACTTTTTTCAGTTGTTGGAACATTCCTGAACAATGAAGGCTCAGGTCTGTATGTACTGCAATCATCCATAAACCACAGCTGCGCACCAAATGCGAACGTGGAATTTCCGCATTCCAACAGCACGCTGGTAGTGCGAGCAATTCGCGACATCAGACCGGATGAGGAGATCTGCATAGCTTACCTGGACGAGTGCCACCTCGAGCGCAGCCGACACTCGCGTCAGAAGGCTCTCAGCTCGCTCTACCTCTTCGTTTGCAAGTGCGACAAGTGTCAGCAGCAGGCTGGCGATCCCGATGTCACCAGTGACGAAGACTTCGACGACGACGACAACGACGAAGATTAGGTGATGCTGCCAAAGGCATGATTCCATTTGGCAGATTTTTAATCTCTCGCTATTTCGCCGAGGGGGTGTGAAAATGCTGACTTCTGTTGTGTGAAGGGAGCATTTCTCACTCCACATTTTTATATCGTTTTCATAGATTTATTTTCTATCTTTATATTGTTCTGTTGTTGTTTGATCTTTTTAATTGTAAGAATACAATTTTGAGAAGTAGCTACTGGTTAATTAAGCAGCTTTGGAATTATTTTTTGACAGACTAAAAGTACAAAAAAATGTTATTCTTTATCATTTGTTAAAAGTTTTTTACACTTTAAAGTCTGTACTAATCAAATTAACGTTGAGCTAATAAGTTCTTAAATGTTAGTAAACATTGAAAATAACTTACATGCACAAAAACGGAAAGTAACTTAAATCTTTGGCTTTCATTCACAGTTGATTCTAGTACATATATTTTTTTATGTAATTATGTATAATAGTAGGTTGCACATACTACAAACAGTAGATTGTTAAACATAAAAAGTTATTCACTTTTTTTATATAAATATCTATTTTTTTGCTGCAATTTATTGCTCGACACTTCAATCAAAAATATATATTTTTTATGATGCTTTAACAATTTAGGTTGACAACAATAAAATTTCACATCCCCTCAAGGCATTTGCATACCAAAATTTCCTACACTTTTTACAATGTGAGTGAAATTGCATATCGGTAATTGTATTGTAACACCTATGATATTCAATGTTTTGGCTGTTGACAATTTAAAATACCACTAGAGACAAAATATATTTGACATTTAGATTTTATTAAATGATAATAGAAATTTTTTCCAATTTAAAAAGAATATTGATATAAATATTTGAATATAAAATAAAAAGAAGATATTTAATAAATATTTTAAATTCATTTTTTTTTTTACTATCACAGCCAATACACATTTTCTAATAAATAAGTGTATCTAATTAATGTAATGACATCTCCAAGTTTGGATATTGTAAACTTGAAAATTTTGTAAAGATGTCTGGCTATAGAATGAAAGAAATGAACTCGTTTTTTTAAACGAGTTGTAAAGCGAGCGTAACGCCTATGTAATACGCGTTGATTTTTTATAAACACTGTTTGATACGAAAGGTAATAAAAGCAAGATGAAACTATGTGAACATTTTTCTTGTTCTTTATTTAAAAAAGGGAAGAACGTTAAGTCTTCATTACAATTATACAAAAGTAAAAACTTTTTATTACATTTAATTTTAGAAGCACGTTAAATCTGAAACAAATATTTCATACATGAAACAAAAATAGTTTAATAAGAATAAATTTAAATTGCCAACCAATTTCTATAATGAAATTAGTATTAAACAACAGTTCTACTGCTGCCAATTTACAATTTGTAACAAGTAAAAAATTTATTCTTGCCTATCTAAAATTATAAATTACACATTTTATTGTCTATAAACGTAGTTTAAAAGTATAATTATACATATATATACAAAGTATTAATTCTCTAGATTAATTTATCACGAAACAAAATTGATTTAGTTCAATAATTTCACGATTTACATTTGTCCATAGTTAATATATTACAATTAAATGTCTATAAAAAAAATATTAAAATTTGATATCATAGATCTACATTTTCCTCGTTTGCGATTTAAAAATATTTCTTAAGATTGATTTTCTTTCACTGTTAAATCGTTCCTTCCTAGAGACAATATATTTGCAGCATAACAAGGAAGGGGTGTCAAGAGTATTCGATGTGAAACTAAAATTTTTAAAAAGTTTGGTATACTTGTACTTCGAAATTCAATCCTAAAAGATTAAAAATGAGTGATGAAAATCATATAAATTCATAAATTTAATAACTAATTCGCAACTCACTAACCCTGTGTATAAAATTTCATTTGGTAATTTATCTAAAGCATCTTTGTGCTTCCATTTCTGATCTGAACTTTTGACCTTTAAGAATTCGAAAGTTGGTGGGCTATCTCCAAAACATTTATCAGCATATTGCATTCTCTGTTTGTGTTGAGTAAAATCAAGACCAAGAGTTCTGAAAAGAAAGTTTAAATTATATTTTTAATTTTGTCTATTGATTTAAGTCAATGCAATTGGTAATTGCAGCAACTAGATATTATGTATAGTAAAATAAAATCTTATAATCTTACGTCAAGACGGGTGGAGCTTGTCGAAATTTTAAGGGAGGTTTTACAAGTTCACCTTGCGCTTCTGCTAATTTTCTAGATAACAACATTTGTATAAGTGATTTAATATCTTTGCCCATCAATTTTATTTGCTTACAGCTCTGATAACCCATTCCATCTGTGACTGCCATTAATATATTTTTTAAGACAAGTCTTTTTGAACAAAAGAAAAATTTCTCATTCATCATCAAAGAGAAATATGTTGGTAAAATTGCTCTTATTTGCTTTTTCTTTGGTCTGTCTTTGACAGATATAAATACAATTCCATTATAAAGCACAGCTTGAACATCCATTTCCATCTGATATACGTCAAAACTTTCTTTAATTCGTTGCTGCATCTGTCCAAGAGTGATTGAATGTTGATTACTTGTACCTTTGAATTCATAGCCATACCAAACTTTTCTCTTGTAATGCCTGCTTATATCTATAAGAAACAATTTTTTTTATCCACTTCCGATTTTTAAATATTTTACTATTGTTTATTGATTTGTCTTACCGATTACTTCTAAAGTTCCTAAACGATCCTTTAAAACATTTTCTGCTACATTCACCTTCTATAAAACAATATTTAATTAATTTTTACCATAACAATATAAATTATAATAACAATATATTTACATAAATTAATGGAAATATAAAAAATAATTTATTACATTAATTTCTTCTTCAAGAATACGAAGTGCATGAGCAGTTGTTAGACTTTCATGATTTTTTACAAGTGTATTTTTTATTCTGGACCACGACAATTCTGGAAAAATTGGTAGCACAGAGGATTCCAGTTCCTCAAATTTAAACTTTTTTATAACATTGCTTATTTGCCGCTTTACATTTAATGATGCTAAAAAATAAAAAATGAATTTAATGATGATAAAAAATAAAAAAAGGATTTGTGATAAAATGTTTATACATTATTCTAAATAATTATTGACATAAGAGATAAAAAAAAAATTTTGGAATTTCTATTAAAGCTTTTCAACGTGAGAAAAAGCAAAAATTTTATTTATAATAAAAGTAATTAATAAGTCTGTATATTTTGCACACTATGTTTACATACTGGATGACTAATAAAAAATATAAATAGTTAAATTTTTATTTATAAATAGAAAAGTGACGGTTACACCTAACCTAAAAAAATGCAAACCTGACCAAAACATTAAGTTAAAAAAAAATAAAAATGAATAATCACGATACACTTACCCCTCGGCATCGTGCCCATTGATAGCACTATTTTCTTCTGTCTAAAATAAACATGTACTAAAATTAAATAACACAGACTCCGTTTTGAAATATTTGAGGATAACTTGAGTATCCAAACAAAGGTCACGTGACCGCCTGGCGTTCGCGCTAAATTGCGCGCTCGAATGATGCGCATCTGCGCATCTGTTGATGTTTTTAAGAACACAAACGCACGAAACTTGATCGCGAACACTCAAATTTAAATTTCAGTCAGTAGAAAAAAAAATATCCAATTTTTTCTACTTACTTCAATACTAATAAATTTCGACAAATATTCTAATGAATATTGGTAACAATTTTTATAACAGTCAAAGTAGGTTTATCACTTAGAGCTCTCTTCCTCAAATTTACTCGATTAATTATAAATTTTTACACTTCTGCTATATTGTGTACTTTTATTTCTAATGGCTTACAAGTAAATTAAGATTATTACGCACATCGTTTATAAATTTTACAAATCATAACTTATTACAGAGTGCACTATAAATTGAATAATATTAAACGATACTTTTATTACGTACGGTCTTCTTGGGTTTACAGAGGCAAGCTGGCGGTGGTCTCTCGGCTTTCTTTCGTGATTTCAGCTCTTTTTCAAGGGCTTCTCTCTTTTCAATAAACAACTCTGTCGACACGTAGAAAGAATACACGTCAGTGTAGGTACGGAAAATTTGTGTAGATAAAAATAATGAAAATCGGTATTATACATGGTACACTGGCAAACCGTCCCGCAATATAACGTTCTTTTCCCATAAGTTTTACGGCGAGCTTCACCGTAATTTTTACGGGAAAATTTTTTCAGTGTACATATGCCTATTATTTTTGGTATAGTAATTTTTATCCTGAGTTCGTAATTCACCGTAAACGTTCAAAATTACCTTTATTTATGAAAAAAAATTTAACAAACCTTGCATCCTCCTACGACGCTCACTAATTTTTCCATCGTAGCACTCTAGGAAAGCTCTCTTAAGGCTTTCATCGTATTCTTTCAAAAACGCTTCTTTCTCTATCGATTCTTCCTGCAACCTTTTCTTTTGTTCAAATCTATCGATATTAAAATTCGTATTAATTTTATCGCCGTACTTAAATTTAAAAGGACAATTGTTTTTAAAAATTTTACTTGTTTAAGGAAGCCTCAAGTTTGGCATTTTCTTTTCTCTGGAGAATTTGCTCTTTTGTCTTTTCGAGCCTAAAATCTCGCTCGACGAACTCCTTCAAAGCCTGGAGAATCTTTTGGTGATCCATTTTCGCCATGTAGGCGCGCTTTTGCTTGAAAAGCTCCCTCTTTATTTTGGACTCGAGCTTCTTCCTTTGAACGACTTGCCTCTTCATCTGCTTGAACGCGTTCAGTCTGTCTTCGTCCAGTTTATGTTTGTTCATTATACTTTGCAATTTAGCTTCGTATTTCTGTCGCAGTTCTTTTAGAGCTTGAGCTTTTACTTCGTCTTGCCTCAGCCTGGTTTTTATTAATTAGAAAAAAAATTGTTAATATTTTTATTGAAATTAATTGTTCCCGTGAATCACCTTTCATTTTTTCTGGACGTCACATTTTCAGTCAAGTCTAGGAATAACTTTTCCTTGTGTATATCGTCTCTTCTCTCCAATTCTTTCCTAACTATTTTCGCTTGCATCGTCCTCAAGTAATTCCTGTAGTCGTTGTATTCTTTCAATGTGCATTTGACGTTTAAATCTTCCGTTATCAATCCAGCCTAAATGTTCAAAAAATTTTTAATTTTTTAATTTAAATTTTAATTTTATTTTATTTATTTAAATACTTGTACAAGCTCCTTGGTTAATACACTGATAATCATACGAAAATGAACTAATTTAAATTATTTAGATAATAGTATGAGTTTCTGGTCATTCTATATTAAATTAAATCGCGAACTATTACAGCAAATAAATAAACAAATTCGTGGATTTATAATGTTTTGAACGAGAACTAAAGAGACTCTCCTTAAATTCTCGTAAATAACCAGAAATTCATGAAAATTTCTTCAATTTTTCTCAAATCCACGTATTTATATGGATTTTCGTTGTGGATAGACACAGTGTAAAAAATAACCTTTATTATAGTCTTCATTTAAGGACAAGTAACTTTCCTAATAAAGCAAAGATACATTTAAGATTTAATGCCTTTCAGTATTATTATTTTTTAAATTTGTTACTGATTATTTTAAAGCGACCTAAATTTTCGGCAAGAAACATTTCAAAGAAGTCTAAAAATACTGGATGAACTCGGAAACATAAACCTTAATCATGGTGTCCCTCAGATGCGGCGATTCGCGAAAGAAGCGGGTGAGGTGTCGGTCGTGCATGCCCTCGTAGGTGAGCTTCATTTCGAAGTTGTACGGGTCGCTGGTGTCGAAGCGCCGGGGGTCGTAGAAGTCGACGCGCAGGTTCTCGCCGAGCTTGCTCCGCGACAGGGCGTACACGTTCTCCTGGAGGCCCGGCACCCGGGGGATCTTCGACTCCAGCGGCAGGCGGCGCCATTTCGGCAGGCCGAAGTCGGCGACGGTGCCGCGCGGCTTCGGCAGCGACTCCTTCAGATCGGCCAGGTACCTGCACGGACGACGGCTCGTTTTAGCTGCTGCGCAGGGATTTAGATGGGAGGACGTACAGAGATTTTTTTAGGGTGAGCAGGTTTATAGCCGTACTTCTAGAGGTGGCGGACATTTTTTTGGGTATTTTTTTTTATTTTCGAGGAGGAAGGTATAACCAACAATTTCGAGGTGACTAAATGCTGAAGTTTAACCAAAATAAAAGAATTACAAGTGGCTGTTCGAATTTCGAAAGTTTGCGCGATGATCATCAGTGTTCACAAATGTGATATGGAATAGTGGAGCTAATGCAAATATATGAAACGAAAATCTGGCGCTAATCATTTTAGTTTTATACTTTGAACATTATTTAAAATAAAAGTAAAATTTTTATTTTTTTTTTCATTTTACGGATTGTCGGTATGGTGAACTTGATAAAGCAAAATATTTTAGCATTAAAATAATTTGTTTTTGAAATACATTTGGTTGAGCGAAATTTTGAACGAAGACTTACGAAAATTAGGAGGCACAACCGCAATTCCATGGTGTTATGATTAGACGCTATTTTTTTGTGACTTATATTACTGGTGTTACGTTCTTTCAGGAAGTTATATCACTTGCACAACACGAAAGCGTGACTTTTTGCCATTGCAATAAAAGCTAGTAACAATTAAACTGCTTTCATCGCCACGAAAAAAGGCTAAATCTTTCTTATCGCAACAATTTTGAAAATTGCGCAGGGACTCTTTGCTTTCAAAGGTACAGGTATATTTTAAAAATAAGTTAAAAATTTTTAAAATATCTGAATTTGAATTTAAAAATTTCAAAAATTAATTTTCTTAATGAAAAAGTTGCGGGGCAAAATTTACAAACTACTTTTCCGCTTTCAGGCCAAAACATTTTTTAATTTTTAAATTTATTTTTGACAACATTTTGAGCTGCGATGATTTATTTAGTCGATCAACAAAAGAAGAATCTGTCTTCTGAATCATTTATAATTTTTTTAAATTGAATGGGTTCATTAATGTATTTGTTTGTATAATTGATAATAAAATAATAATTTACATTTGATAAAGGACATCACAAAAGGAAATACCTTTCTGAATTTTCAAATACTTAAATCGATATCCGTTGTTAACTGAATTTACACAGATGCGCTTATCCGTCACGCCGCACGCATATTACGACAGATTGTGCCCCCATCAGTTGCTCCACGCAAATTTCCGTGAGTTACTTATTCTTAAATTTTCACGACGCAAGTCAGTTACTTCGTGGCAACCCATATGCTACGATTTCATCAAGTCGCTTTTTTTTGTAAAGTTACTGAACTTGGATTTTTGGCACTTTAATTTATCCTATTATATAAATATTTAACGAAATATTTTGAAACATAATTTCATAAGGAATTCTTGCAAAAATATAGTAATAAAAACTGAATAGTACAACGTTTTGAATTGATTGCGTTATTTTTTCCGAACACTATCTACAGTCACGACTTTGTTGCATTGCTGTCACTACTGGAAGAGTGTCCCGGAGAAATATTGGCATATTCATATTTTTATTTTTTGATACAACGATGATGGATATCCTACTTCGCTTACTGCTCTTAATTTGTAGAGCATTTAATATTTTATATGCTAGATCAGAAAGCAATTATTCAACAAATCTGGATAATAACAATCCAGATCGGGAGGAAATCGGTGGAACCGTTGCAACGAAACGTTCTGGACAAAAGAACAAAATTGAGTAAAGGTGCATTAACATCTCGACAAAATTAAATTCAAAGTAATTTATTAAATTTTTGTGAATTTCAGGAACAATGTTATAATAATTTAAAATTTAATTTTAACGTTTATTGCAGATTGCAGCTCTACTTTTTAACACTTTTACGGACGATGAATATATAAAACAAGAAAAAGGTAATAACTCTAGTCAAGATCATGATGTCGATTTCTAAAAACAACTTTATAAAATTCTAATTACGCCTTAATTTTTTTATTTACAGAAATAAGTACAGCAAAAATAAGCACTCACAATGAGCTTTCAAGGATAGCAACAGAACTTGCACATTCGAATGACGATGTGCCATCTATACTGGCGAACTCCAGTCAAGAATGCAAAAGAAAAATTGAAAGAAACTAAAATTAGCTAATCTATGTTAGACGACGCTAATAACAAAAAATGTATTATGTTGTAGTGTATTATAATTTATTTATTTATTAAACATTTATTTTACAATATCGCTCAATTTCTTTAATGCTTCCATATCTTGTTTATGCAAACATATTCTTTCTCTCTCTTTCTCTCTCTCAGATTCACACACGTACACACAGTTCTCTGGCTAACTTTGATAGTTGCTTGATCTTTTATATTTTATCTTAATACGTGTTATTGTATTTTATTTTTTTAGATAGTCTTTACATTTGATTTACTAGGCCAGATAGAGGTACACCCCAATAACAATATAGCTGCTTTATTTCTCTCCCTGTCTCTCTCTTCACTCTGATTATATTAATAATGACCCATGAAAAGCTTAATTATATTAATTAAGGGAATTGTATGCACATTACGCGTGATACGAGAAATGTCACTTGGAAAAATCATGCAGTTTCAAACAACGCGGATCTTATGATATGAGAACACATATGAGAATTAATTTCAAATTTAATTAACATAAAAATATTCTTAAACTATTGTTACATTAGCACAATATAACTTATTGGGAAAATGTCTATCATTTCATTAAATTCTAGCTACATTATCTAAAATGAAAATACTACCGTCATCTTTAAGGAAAAAATGCTGTCTCACATTAATATTAGTTCAGATAATGCGAATATATACGATAATGCGTGCGTATTGTATGTATGTCAGATATCGACTCTGCTACTCATGCAATAATAACTTCAGCGAACTACCTAACGCTCGGTAAGTCTCCTCCTAACAATTGTCGCGGACGGATCAAACTAGAAACTTCTGCCGACGCACCCAATTCCTTTTTTATTTGCGTTTCATCTTAAAAGTTTTGTAAAAATCTACTAACGGGTAAGCGGCAATATATATTTTAACGAATAAACTAATAAATCATCATTTGATCAACTAGTAATATTAAATAACGTGCATATGTCATTTCGCATACCTAACGAGAAAAACTTATTTTGCTCCTAATGAAGGAAAGCACAATTTAGTTTTTTGCAACAAAAACTAACACAATTAAATTTTCAATCAGTCAGAAAAGAACTTTACTCGATGTTCCTTGGGAAGAAAAAGTCTTTTGAAAATTTTCGATTTTTCGAAATATGCTTATTATTTGCAGAAATCGCACGAATTTTTTTTTCTATATGTATGATTTGCGTTTTTCCCAGCTTGAAATGACCTTTATTTTTTTATGAACGATCATATATGTATCATTTGCAAAAAAGTACCGTCATTCTTGTAATTTAAAAAAATGCGTTTAGTTAATATAAGTTCAAGATTTGTATAAGTTCCTCATTAAATGCGTAATACTAATATGAAAGTGATCGATGTTTAATCAAGAACTTACAGAAAAATTTAAATTATATTAACTAGACGCATTTTTTGTAATTTCATGAATGACACCAAAAATATTTGTCAGTTTTTTTGTAAATGATTCATGTGTATATAAGTAATCTTGAGTGATATCATAAATTTAATTATCTTAATATAGTGTTTTATAAAATTGTTAGTTTAATATTTCATAAAGTTGTAATTATCTAAAAGTATGTCAAACTTTATAGATCGAGAATTACATTATAAACGATAATAGAAAACAGCAAAATCATGTTCTTGATTGCAGTTCGAAATAATATTGTGCAATACTTCTATCATTGGAAACTATAGAAGGAAAATTTTCTAAATTTAATTTCTGCTTATACTGTGATAAGTTTGAAGTTAGTTACAGTCAGAATTTTACAGATTAAAAAAATAGATTGATAATGGCTTTTTATCTGCACATAAGATAAATTTTGCACACAGTCATTTAAACACACTGTACATTGTACCGTGTTATTTCTAGCAGTCTAGAATGATATGAATTTTTTAAAAGTTTAAAGTATATTTAATAATTTTATTTTTATTAAAATTCTAAAACTAAATTGACTTGACAATTTCAGATTTCGGATTTATTTTATTAAAACTGTGAATTAAAATAAAATTAATCCTACCTTTTCTTTTTCCAGAATCATGCCTGCCTACAAATTGACATACTTTCCGGTGAAAGCTCTCGGTGAGCCCATTCGATTCCTCTTCAGTTACGCTGGTGTAGACTTCGTAGACGAGCGTTTTGATAAGAAGGACTGGCCAAAAATCAAGCCCTGTAAGTATATATTAATACTTATAAGTATCAATGAAATAATTTATCGTTCGTTTTCTTTTTCAAGCCATGCCCTATGGTCAGGTTCCCCTTCTCGAGGTCGACGGTAAAAAGATTCACCAGTCTACGGCTATTTGCAGGTACTTGGCTAAGCAATTCGGCCTTGCCGGTAGCAACGATTGGGAAGCTCTTGAAATCGACGCCACTGTTGACACTATTCACGACCTCCGAGCTAGTACGTATATGCTTATACAAAAATTAATAATTAATAGTTTAGTATATTCACAGAGTACTAACTTAAAAACATTTACCATATATACTTAACTTAACAGATTGCTTATCTTAAAATAATTAATACGAAACATCTTATTTTATTGTAAATTATTAAAAAATTTATTTGACAATTCAGAGTTCAGTATTGAATGATCGTACATAAAACATAAGTAAAATTATTAAGTATTTTTATATTTACGAAGGTTATTTAAAGTCACTCAATATTATTAAAATATTTAAACCAAATATTAGTTAACTAATAACTAGGATTAATTGAAATTAAAAGAAAAAACAGTATTATTGATAAAATAGATTAAACTGTTTATGTTGAAAAAGTACCAGTAACTGTTATGAAGAAATAAAAAAGCATAAAATTGTATCTTAATAGCTTTCAGTACTTTGTCAATTTTGCACTTGTTATGCATATAATGCATAGGCATATAATGTACAATCTTAACATCATCGCGATTATTAAAATCGCTATAATGTCGTTAACAATCGTTAAATTGAAAATAATCATTCTTAGTCACAAATACGCGGAAACATTGAGCTATATTTAAACTTAGTGATCAGCACGCTGTTGGTATATTCGCAGAGATCGCTGCGCATTTCTACGAGAGTAACGAGGAGGCGAAGGCGCAGAAGGTAGAGACGGCGAACGAGTTGGTGCCTTTCTACGTGCAGCGACTGGACGCCCAGGTAAAGAAGAACGGCGGCTACTTCGTCGGCGGCAAGCTCAGCTGGGCGGACCTCGTGTTCGTCGCCATCCTCGACTATCTGAACTACATGGCGCAGTACGACATCGTTGAGAAGGCCGAGAACCTGAAGGCGCTCAAGGCCAAGGTCCTGGCGCAGCCCGGCATCAAGGCTTGGGTGGCCAAACGACCCAAGTCCGACTTTTGAGCGCGAACGCGATAGATTATACTCTTTTTACATCGATTGTCACATTTGCATTTGATTACATTTATTAAAACATTAAGCACGATTGATTTGCACTTCTTTCTTCACCTCCTTATTGAAACTCGAATTTTCTTTAACAACTATGATTTAATTACTTTATATCCAATTCTAATTATAGACTTATTTTCAGAGTACAGGATTTTGTTGAAATTTTGAGGACGGTTTTCTTTGTCAAAGTATGAAGAAAACCTAATATATTAAGGTCTAACGCTCAATTTTTTCAAACGAGCATATCTTCAAATTATTATTTTAATTATATAGAACAAGTTTTTACATTTTCTTTTTCATCAATAATTCAGCTTCTATAAGAAGTAGAAATTTCATAAATAAAAGAATAAAACTAGAGGACCTTTATTTTGAAAAACAGCAGAAAAAATTGAAGGAAAAATAGAATGCTGGGTAAATCGACGTTTTTGATGCTTTTGAAGAAAAAAACGATTATTCAACGTGTAAAATTCAAACGGTCTTCCATGTTTCAAAAAAATCCATGATCCGAAGTTCTGATATTCCCTTAGAGAGTGCAAGATTCGATATCTCTTTTTATGACAAACACATATTTAGCGATATTTTAAAAACAAAACAAAGACTCAAGAAGACTCAGATTTGACTTTTTTCATCGCGCACTCGTCATCCCCTGTTTTTCTTTTCACGGTTTCTCGTACAACGATCAAAACCTTCAAATCTTCATTATTTAAGAAGGAGACAATTTTTTCGATGCAAAGGTCAGGTATGAAGCTACCCATTATAAAACCGAGAGTACACTTCGCAGATTCGTTCAATTCTATTCTTTCTAATATCCTGCGATATTGGTACCGAATGGGACTCCTCAGAATGGGTAATGTCCAATTGACTCCCGATGAGGCGAGTTGCTCGATGATGGCGTCGCGGCGGGCTCGAGGCATCGACGGGAACTCGCAGATCGCGCGCTCCGTCATGATATCGCGCAACGAGAAATTCTCGTGCAGCTTTGGCTCTGCCAGAGCATCAATTTCCTTCAGCAGCTTCATTTGGAGGTAGTTCGTATCGTTCGGCGGGAAACCCTGCTTCCGCGCCGCCTCGCAAATCTGGCGGTTCGGTTCGCTCACCTCCAGTCCGAGCAGCTTCAGCTTGTGCAAGTACATCAGCAGGGCTAGATATATCTTTTCATCCTTCGATGCCAAACTCAATGGTACGTTTCCGGCGTTGTCCGCGATGTTCGCATTGATCCCTGTGGCTAGCAAACCGCACACACCTGCGTAATTATCATATTCTACAGCCACGTGCAGGGCCGTTCTGCCTGTAAAGGATAAAACTCACGTTTAGTGGGTTGTAGTCACAATGAGAATATTACGTGAAGAAACATGGGACGGCTGCTAAGACCTACCTTGATTATCCCGAGCGTTGATGTAGCAGCCTCCTATCAGTAGTTCCTCAATGACATAGGAGAAGTATTCCGCACCGACGCAGGTCGGTTGGACTTGGCCGCGTACAATATTATGAAGGGCAGTGGAGCCGTCATCCATCACGGAAATAACGTCGCTACTTACCTTGGGGTAGACCAAGATGTTCGGTAAGTAAGACTTCCTCTCCGAGAGGGCCAAGCAAAAGAGCGAGTTTCCGCTCAGAGGGTTCACGGCGTTCAAGCGCGCGCCGAAGCCTATCAAGTTGATTACTCGCTTCTGCTCGGCCGGACTTATCAGTAGTATCTCTAGGGGCGTCCTTCCGCATACGTCCTGTGCGTTAACCTCTGCTCCATGCTCACTAAATAATTTATTATTTGAGTTTAAGTTTTAACGTGTGCTTAATTTATCAGGTAAGCTGAGAGCATTTTGTTGTAAAAATTACGTCGAGTTCACCGTAAAAATTGCACGAAAAGACGTTATCATGACACGGTTTGTAGTACTGGCAATATTTACGGGAAAATCTCTGTAATTACGATGATTTTTCCCGTAAAAATTACTAGAGTTGCAGACCGACCCACTATTAAATTTTTTTCCGCAATTTTTACAATGAACTTCACCGTAATTTTTACGAGAAATTCCTTTCAATGTAACTATAACTGCAATAATTATAATTTAATTCAAAATATGGAGTTAAGACCTTTATGACACAAAAGTAAAATTACATAACTTTTCATTCTAATTTAAATTAAATAAAAAGCGACGAGGAAGAAATGCAAGGAACTCACCACAACTTTGGAATCAGATTCTCCTCGCAATACGAGCTGTTCTCGCAAAAAACATGCAGAGGAGTGCAACCGCGACCATCTTTGGCATTCACTTTGGCGCCTTTTTCTATTAAAAGTTGCACCATTTTCAGCTTGCCATACATAGCGGCGAAGTGCAGTGGCCCCCAACCGCCCTTCTCTTGGGCAAAGTAGTCTACGGGTTCATTGACGTCAGCTCCTTGTGTACACAGCTCGTTAACCATTTCCATATTGCCAGTTAAGGCTGCTATGTGAAGGAGCGACAAGCCCTCCTTATTTACTCGATTGACGTTGCAATTTTTCAATTTGTTTTCTAATAAGATGCCAAACAGGTACAATTCTAAACATAATACAAATATACTTGACATTAGTTATTAATGTTTCGTAATACAGTAAAGTAGGTGCATACATCAGTAGATACGAAATACATTGTGTATACATACAAAGTAGATCACAACATTTTTGTTAACCAATTAATTTACTCATTACAAAATACAAAAAGTTAACTCAAATTTGCATATACTAACAACATTTTTTAAAATGGTGCTTAACTCATAGTCAGAAATGTATGCGGTACTGCTCTAAGTAGCAGTAAAATTTTTGTTATTTCGAAGACATTTTCGAAAAATTGTAATATTTTTTAATCGTACAATATCAAAGCAAATAACTATGTTTAGTAAAAATATATCATACCTCGATCAAAGGGATGAACGAGAGCGTGCAAAGGCGTGTTGTTATCGGCGTTGGGAATAGCAATGTCCGCGCCCTGTGCAACGAGTAACTTGGCGATTGCCGCTTGAGTTTCCTTCGAGATCACCCGTTTGCCCAGTTCGATGCGGACGAGCACATGGAGCGGCGTATCCCCGGGCCAAATGGGCGAATGCATGGCAATTTGGGCGTTTACGTCGCTACCCGCGTCCAGCAGTCGCTTCACCCACTCTAAGTCCAGTTTCCGGCAGGCAATATGAAGCGCCGTCACTCCGTAGTCGTCAACGGGTCCGCGCTCGGGCACGTTAATCCTTAGATCATTGACTCGCGTCAATAGGCTCTCCAGCACAATTTCGGATCTTAAGTTATTACCCAAGAGGGCCAAGTGCAGCGGGCTCATACCTCGGGCGTCTCGGACATGCACATTCGCACCCCACGTCACCAACAGTTTTATCACGTCCGACGACCCGGACCTCACCGCGATGTGCAGCGGTGTGCAGCCTACGTACTCTGTCATCAGCGGATTCTACGACCATTTTGGAGTGGTAAATCATGCGGAATGTGCAATCGAGGATATTTCGGAACATGTATATATTTTGATTTTTTCTTGGTTAAAAATAAAAACGTTGAAGTCAGCGTTGAATGTTGACGGAACCTTAATTTTTCTTGATTTTCAACGTTTATTTGAATATTTAGGAAATGTTGAAATTAACCTTGAAATCAACATTCATTTAAAATCGAGATTTACAAGCGAACGTTTAGGAAATTTAAAATCAATGTTAACTTCAACGTTAAAAATCATGGTTGAAAATCAATATTTACTACAAATGTTTGTTGTTTTGGGAAATGTTGAAGAAACGTTAAAAATCGAACAAAATCCAAGGTTCCACCAATGTTCAATGTTTCGATTTTCAACCGGGTTTAAATTTTGACTTATAGTAAATACCTTTAAAGTACGTGGGCATTCAGCAATGTTGTTGCTCGGGACACAATTAATTTTTTCATTGATATCAATTTGACCCAGGGATACCAAGTTATTAAAGACTGCGACAACACTGTTCGACCAGCACGCTACATGGAAGTGCGACAATCGTTTGATGGACACGGGGTCAAACTTCAACACTGACAGCGGGGTCGACAACAGTTTATTGATATGATGCCTTCCAAAATTTGTGTTACTGCTAGAAAAATCATGGTCATTATTATTGTTATCGTTACTATTATTATTAACATTAATATATGTTTTTTTTAATTACTAGTATGTTTGAAAAAAAAAACAGACCTCATGCCCTTGAAAGCAAGGAGTAATGGAGTAAATCCATCACTATTGACAGCCAGAAGATCAGCACCCACTTCGATTAGGAATTCAATAACAGTAGAATCGGCAGTGACGGCATAGTGTAGGGGTGTAGATCCCGGACTGAAATAACGCTGCTTCGACCCATAGCCCATGTAGGCAACCCTAAGTCCAGATCTAGTACGAATATCCATATCATTTACGTTATTCTCCAAAAGATACTTGACTACTTTGCGATTGCCTTTCGCACTGCTTATATGCAAAAGCGACAGTCCTTCCAGATCCGTCACATTGTCAAACTTTGGGGCTTTTGGTGAGTCACAAAGATGATCAAGTAGATAATTCAGAGCCTTGGGCTTGCACTGGCGGAAGGCCAGGTGCACGGGTGTGAAGTTCCGTACGTCTTGCGCTACTGGGCTAGCGTCATTCAATAACAGGTGTTCAAGCACTTCGTACGAGTTTTCCCGAATCCTTCCGTCTAAGCGGAACTGGAAGCCGAGCTTCTTCAAGTAATTTTCATTCGTGTGCGGGTGCAGCAGCGTTACTGCCAAGTGCAGCAGCGTGAAACCCGGCCACAGTGGTGAATTTAAAGACACCGGATCGTCCACGTTCTTCATCTTGCTTAGAAACCGATCTAGATCTTCGACGTCTCCAAGTGCCTCAACTGCCTTGCAAAGAGATGCAAGAGGGCTTCTAGTAAAAGTTACTCTCTAGAATTGAGGTGTCAATAAATTTTGTTTTACTAAATGCAACAATAAAATTAGGAAATGTTATATTAACGTATGAAATGCTATAGATTGATTCGTTGCATAAGCTGCTATTAAAAAAAGAAATTTTAAAGTTGTATAAATATATTGAACAATAGACAGCTTACTTATACAAGGTGAGTAAAAATATGGAAGCTCATGAAAAACTGATCATAAATGCATTTTGTGGAAAATTGTGTCAAGGATTTGACCTTGACCATGAATTTTTGTACACTTTTGTGTCTAACATCTTTCCACACAATAGATTCCTGATGAGTTGTTTAAGGATTTCCATATTTTTGACTCGCACTGTATAATATGAATATAAAAAAGCAAAAAAGTATCATGATTCTATTTTTAAAAACGTCGTTTAAAAGATAAAATTAAATTATTATCCATGGCAATTATAAGAAAATGAATGTCGGTTGAAAATTATTTTTATAAAAAATGTTAACCGAGTTTTCTGCATTATTCATAACATTTGCACTGAATCACTACTTCTTCGCATAATAAATTTCAGATTTAAAATTAAAAAAAAAAAGAATAAAGACCTGTAGTAATCAATAAAAAGATTAATACCTTAAGTGTTTTATCCAACATCATGATCTCACTGAGGGTCTTAGGTTCATACCTATTGAGGCATAGATCAAACGGAGCAAGGCAAGAAGCGTCGGGCTTAGCCAGATTGGCGCCTCGTTCGGCCAGTATTTTAACCGCGTTAACTCCGCACCGCGCGGCAAAATGCAGAGGCGTGTATCCAGGCCAGTACGGCGAGTTCTCCGAGATCGGAGCATTCACGTCGATTTTTGGATTTTTGTTCAGCATGTGCACAAGTATCGAGCTGTTCCTCATAGAGGCAGCGACGTGCAGCCGATCAAGCCCGTGCTCATCCTGCAGAGGCCCGCCTGCGCAATGATCCAACATCAATTTCATCATGCGCTCGTAGGCCAAGTTGTGTTCCGACTGTTGACCGCCCGGCAAGTCTGCCAGCTGCTGGTTGTACTTGATCAACAGTGACAAAGGAGTGAATCCACGAGCCTCTTGCGCCCTTACATCGGCGCCGTGACTCAGCAGCACCTTCAGCGACTCCACGGCACAGTAGCGCGCTGCCACGTGCACCGGCCGGAATCCGGCCAGGTGAGGTGAAGCTGTGCTTATCGCTGCATCCACGGGCGCGCCGGAACGCAGCAGGAATTCTACCATCCTAGTGTCGTTCACCATGCATGCTATGTGCAAGTGGGACAGGCCTAGTTTGCATGTGGGATTCGATGTGTCATTTTGGTCGTGTTGAGTTTTAAACAATGATTCCACCAATGGATGCTGTAATTAGACATGTCAATATTAATAATCCATAATACTATATTAAAATTGTAAAACTTGGTGTAAATTGTAAAATCTTCCATGCAAATTAAATATAGCCCACTATTTATAAATGAAGCTTTCAAAAAGTACTCAAATGATTTTATCGAACCTATTTATTCATTTAATAAGGGCCAAACCTGGGTGACTCCACCTCCAATACAAGTACATTCAAGACTCTTTTGCATGCAAGTTAAAAACCGAGCATTGATTGAGCTCACCAAAAGTAAAATTGAGATAAAGGATAATACAAATATAGTATCGTTGTCATAGTATATGTAATAGTTTGAGTTTTTAGATCAAGTTAAAAAGTTATTTAATAAAGGTAGTTTTAATAAACCTAGTTTTACCTCTATAGGAGTTACTCCTGGGAGCTAATTTAGGTTTCCCATAGATGTAATTTTATACTGGTTTAAATAAATAAATAAATAAATAAATAAAGATTTGATAATCAGTTGATTTTTTCAGCAAGGTTATCTACCAATATCACCAACAGATGACAGATCTTTACAGCACAGTTATAATTTTTTACATTAGTAATCCACGTGATTATAATTTTTTATATGCAGGCACATATAGCTAATAAATAATAACCAAAAATACTTAGTGGATATTAGATAAAGAAAGGTGATCATTTTATTTGGAGGAAGTGCACTTACTGCACTTACCTTTAATATTCCTTTCCACCTGAGGCTGTTCTCGAAGCACTCGATGGCAAGTCTAATAGGTGAGAATGCATGGTTATCGGTGACAGTAACTTTGACGCCACATTGAAGGATATAGGCAATTACTTCCAGGTCCTGAGCCTTGATAGCAAAATGTAAGGCTGTCGAGCCTACTAGCTCCGGTGAGTGCTGGACTACCGCTGCATCCGGAGTTAAGGCATAGTTCACGTCAAGATCCCGCTTCACGAGTTTGTCCATAAGAAGATTTTTCTTCCGAATGGAGGCGCTTGCTAACGCATGCTGTAGTTGCGCCAACGCAATGTATTGCGGTGGATACTCAAAGTCGCACATTTTCTGAGGTTTTTTTTTAATAGGATATCAAAATAATTTAATAGGATATCAAAATAAACAACATCAGCGTCAGATAGCCATTATGCACCAAGGTATTGTGTAGGTGTATTTGAAGTGGAAGAGCATAGATGATGTGCAATTTGAAGAACAATTTTTAAGATTCTGTAAAATAAAGAATTTTTCTGATTAATTTATCTATAAAAAATATTCAGTTCATATATATTTTGTAACTAACAACGGATTTACCGAATGTGCGCGTATGTGCGTATGTACGCGTATGGATTAGGTTAGGTCCGTCCGTCGAGGCGTTGGCCCTTTATGGGCTTCTTCTTCTTTGCAGCGGACAAGTACTCCTACTTTACCCACAACCCACTGCACGGCAGAGTGATGCCATCACCCGCGCTGGTTGGCCCTTAGGCTGTATACAGAGTCAGCTGTCAGAGATGCTTGGAGCGTGAGGTGGGGTAGAGGGAGTAATCTAGAGAGTATTGCCAACAAAAATATTATGTTGCATCCGGACACCTTATAGCTTTCTCTGCAGTAGAGAGATTTTCTAGTTGGCAGCAGTCACTAGATTACCCCCACTACCCTACCTAACGCTTGAAGCTCACGCTGGCGTACACTCTTGGACTCTTGGCGTGAGTGTTTGGACGAACCCTTATAGAAAAATAGAGGGGAGACGGGCCCTCCCATAATGACTAATCCCTATTATTAATTGGATTGGAGGCAATCACCCCACGAATTCGCGTGCGATCGCGGAAGCTCATCTCGATCTGCTGCTGCGCGAGTTGTTTTGTTGTTGATTTTACTTACTGACTGTCCACTTCGTCGATTCGTCGCGCCCACCGACAGCTGTTCGGGTGTATTATTCAAGCAGACTGCGGACGTGATATATTTCACGTACACTACGCGCGCGTCCCGGATTCCGCGGCATGAGTCCGGAGAGAAAAAGCCGCGAGGACGCTGCTCAGGCGTTTGTACACAACACTCATGCATGCATATCATTTGCAGCCGCATCGAGGGACGTAGATGCGGAATGCTTCCGGAAAATATTCCGCAAGTTAAATAAAGCAGCCCCATTACAGTTTATACTTTTTTAAATCGTTTATTACGTACGCTAGAATAAAAAAATTATAATTTTATTATTTTTAGCAGTCAAATTATTGCAAAATTTTGGATTCACTGCAATTCAAAAATACTTCGACAGTTTTCAAAATAACAATAAACTACTTTTAACTTTTAAAATTAATCAATGAATTTGTTAAAAAAAAAAACATTTTGTACTATAAAAATACATTTTTCAGCACAAAATGTGAAGTTATTGCGATTTTTTACAAAAGCGTGATAGGCCCTTTTTTGTCCATAAAAATGTTGCAGATAATTTCGTATTTATTTCCTTTGCTTTTATACATAAAAGTAAATATTACTTTTTAGAAACGAGACAGAATTTCTTTACTTTTAGGTAACATTAGAAATGGCAAATTGACTTATTGGTCGCTTTTTCTCCCACATATTCGTATTTTTGGGAATACTTTTAAATTAAAGTAAAAAAAATGCTACTTGAAAAAAAGCTATACTTTACAATTTCGTTGTAATTAATCTTTAACAATTATATTACACTTACAGAAAAGTTTACATAAAAAATAAAACTGTTTATTATTTTTCCAATATGTTGCTTTAATAATATAAAGTTTGTCTTGTCTTACAAAGAATAAACATTAATAACTGCAAGCTTATTAAATAAACGCAAATCGAATTAGCGCGTTGTACATTACAAAACAGATGTAAGCAGCTGGTCAATGCAATCTTACTCCACAAATAAGTAATTTGAACTTTGCCGACAATATAAACATGATTTAAAAAATTACAAATTACTTTATTAACGTATAATGTGTAAATTATTTTTCTACAGCTGAGGTACCAAAATTTTGATACCTCAGTTCGTGAATTGAGTCACCGCATTCTGTAAATCAGCCATTTGTCAAGGGCCTATTCAGGGTCCGGCAGTAATTGCTTTGTCCTAACGAGATTCGCTAGATCATCATCGTCGTCTAGGAAGCGTATAATATTTTCGGTGCAGGGCTCGGGCAAGCCAAGTCCGGTGAGTATCGCCAGGGTATCCCTCGCCGGCTTCATCAGCCTGCTCCTGCTGACGGCCCGCCTGTACTGCAGCTTGACCAGGCAGCAGAGCTTTGGGAACTCATCGGTGAAGTCGCTGGCGGTGACAACCTCTTCAAGGGCGCGCCGCTTAGTAACCGAGGTGGCGAGGTCGTGGGCCCGCGACTCTAAGAGCACGTCGCGCAGCCGCGCCGAGCCGCCCACGACGACGTCCTGCATCTTGTCCAGCTCGATGGCGTAGCCGTTCTGCAGCTGACGGTCGTTGAAGACGTGCCGCTCCCGCGCCCTGGCGTAGCACCGCTGGTTCTCCGGGCTGACCCTCAGCCCGATCTGGATGAGCTTGTGCACGTGTCCCAGGAACGTGTAGAACATCTGGTTACACACGTACACTCGCATGTCGTAGTCGTCGAGGCAGTAGCTGAAGGCAGTCTTGCCTTCGTGGTCCGCGACGTTCACGTCTGCGCCGCACATCAACAGGCCGGCGATCGCCTCCACGTTGCGGTGACGCACGGCCACGTGAAGGGCAGTGCGCCCGCGAGAGTCCCGCTCGTTCAATTCGCGGTCGTCGCTCTCGTCCAGGTAGAACTCCACCGCGGTTATGTAGTTGCGAGAGAGGAGCTCCGAGTCTGGTACGGCCACCAGATTGTGCAGCTCCAAATTCGAGTCCACGCTACCCTCGCCTGGCTCTGGTGAATCGCTCATGATTGTTGGTTTTCAGTCAGCTCCACTGTGTGTTGTGACTAGCTTCTCGGATCAACTTGTGCATTGTTGATACTTGTTTTGATCACATGAAAGCTTATAGTTGGTTTCCTCCACTTCAAGAATTGCACTCAAAAGCAAATGATGTATCTTACCTAAAATATAAGTAAATTCTGATTATTTATGGAGAGATATAAAATATCGGAAATTGTCCAAATGTTGCTATAGAGAAGAGTATATGTATTAAATTTTAATTTTCATTATGACAATAAAGGAAAATTTGAATACAACAGAACTATTGCAAATCTTTAACAATAAATTTTAAATAATAAGTATACTAACAACTTAATTGAAGTAACTGCTAAAAGCAAATGATAATAGAATATAATAATTAATGCAATATAAATTTTCAATAAAAGTTGTGAATTCTTAGGAAGTAACTACAGTAATAATCATGATTTAAAAATTTTTCATATATTTTAATTAAAATTTAAAAAAAATACTAATAGTCTACGCACAGGGATTCTAATTATTATACGTTCTAATAAACGAATACAAGACCATAATATGTATTTACTTAAAATATATTTGTATTAATTTTCTAGCAAAATGTCACTACTTTAGGTTAAAAACTAATATTTAAATTTTCTTTAGAGTATTCTATAAAATTTATAATTATTGATATTTAAAAATTTTTGAGTAACTGTTTTCTTATAAATAATAAATATTTTTCTCACTTCTCATGAATTCCCAGCAATGTTTACAAAGTGATTTAAGCAGAGTAGATATTCCAAACCTGGACAATGTAAGCATATCATATTTAATTATATAAATATACATTGTGATTTACTTATATTGATTATTATTTATCATTTTTTTACCTTTCCAGTCTATCTAGTATAGGATAAAAACGCCATTGGTAACCTATAAAGACACTGGCAAGTATAATATTTATCAATTTACTCCATTCGCAAGTGAAGATTAAGGTAATAAATATTCGTTACCCTCCGTTTAATTCTAAAAAAATGCAGTGGCATACCGACCAGGTGTATTACCAATATTCAATAATGATGTTTCCCCCGCTAAGGGCTAGCGTCCTGCAGTCCATGCCATAGAGTATCATCAGCTGTGTGGATCTTAGTAATGCGCACGCGCGGCTCGGACGCTGAGCCCATCCAGAAACGGCAGAAAGTGCCTATATGCGACTGTACCGCAGACCAGACCGCCGACTGCTGAGGTACCGACTTGTCGAGTGTCGCGTGGGTCGCGTGGGTTTTTGCCGGCAAAAAGACAGAGGCCTGTCCAGTCACGAGGAACGTTAATGTGAGTATCAAGTTTATTATTTTTTCATCGATTGCATGTCCTAAATTCGCCGGACGCGTTGTCTATGTACCAGAATCTCATGTGAGTAATCCAAATGTCGTAGTTCGGAGCCTCCCGGTCCCGGCCAAAACGAAAACCTAACCTGCACAGCGCCCCTCTCGCAAGCGTCCCTTTTGCAATTACATTTTGCATTTTGCATTTTGCTACTTCACTCATAGCGTCGACCGTTTTGTTGCTTCTTTGATAGAGAGTTTCTTGGACTCGTCAAGCTATTTGTGTGGATAGATCTAGCGGTAGCCAAAAAGTTGCCAATGACGCCGCGCGTAACCTACAATTCACGCCCCAAGCGTCGGAGCTACGACGTGCAGTCTGCCAAAAAAATTTAACTTTCCAAATGTTAAGTATATTTATACTTCAATTTTTCAATAGTTATATAGGTAAAAGATGAAAATGGAAAGGGAATAGGTCGTTCGCTTTGTAAAGTTTTCGCAAAATTTACAAAGAATATATTTTGGGCGCAGCTTGTGCTGCTCATTTATCTGTGAGTGCGCGAAAGTGTGTGAGTGTATCGAATTGAAGTGTGTATGCTAAAGGAACATGACGTTCTAGTTGACAGTCATTATTTAGAATTGCCCTATGTGACGATGGTTGAACTTGAAAATTGAAGGTAAGTTTGACTGTCTCTTGTCATTATGTCAACTTAAACTAAACGCACTTAACTTCCATAAATCTAATAAATACTTTTTATGTTAAAAAAAATTCTCTAAGCTCCTTTGCTTTGTAAAATATGCGCGATTACGTATGGTTGACCTTCTCGATTTATTGCATAAGTAAATATTTTTTTAAAGTACGTGCAGTACTGTATAGAGCCAGTAGCACAATCAGAAATCTATAATATACGAAAAGGTGGCGTACCGGGATGTTGCTGTGACCCACGACCATTAAAAGAAAAATTTAGATGTTATTGTGAAAAAATATTTTAAAAACAGAAAAAAAAAATTTATATTGCTTTAAAATATAAAAAAATAAGTACGCTTCCCTTTCTTTAAAATCTAATCAAATCTAAAAAAAATGCTACATATTGAAAAAAAAAATATTGTATATACTGTAGATGTCACAGACTTTATAAAATCACGTGAATGCACATACAAAAATTGAAAATTGAATAGACGGAACTTGCTTTAATCAATGAGTAAATTTTAGTGAACTTATTAGTTTTTGTTCAAAATTTTCAGTTTATACTTATTTATTAAGAAAATTATTATTATGTTCATTATCGTGGGTTAAAAAGTACCGCGTCGATCAATGTCTATATTTCGTGCACGGTGCACCTACGCCAAAGTGAAAGCAGCGTTAGGTTAGGTCAGTTGCACTTGCACTTTCGCCATTCTAAAATAGCATCTTTTTAGTATTTTGTTTTTCGCTAGTCTTATATATAAATAAACATGGACGTGCCGGTATTAAACGGTTTAATACATTTTTTGAATGCAGCTCAACTTGAAAAATTAAATAAACATAATCCAAAATAATAATGATAAAATGTTTTTATGCATGTCATCATTGAATTAGTCAAGTTAATTGAAATTTAGATGTCATGTTATGATAGATTATTTTTGAAATTATGTAAGTAATTCATCAATTCATTTTAAAAAGGTTCTTTCGCAATTAGAAATTTAACTTATGTTAAATAAATGCATAATAACTAAGTTTGGGTATCAGTTGGACTTACATATTATTGCTAAAGGACTATTGAATAATTTAAATATTTACAACTATACCAATACTACATTTATTTTATTTTTAGGTGATTATAGATATTGGATTAAGTAATGAAACATACATAATGAATTTAGAAGATAATACAAATGATGAAAAATTAGCTCGGTTTTATTATATATGCAAAACAGACAATGTTGATATTAATACATGGGTTTTACAAGAAGAACTGATGGTAAATAGTTCTGTCAAATGCAATTTTATTTTTTCTGGATATACTCCACTTCATATTGCAGTTTATACTGAAAATCTTTGTGCAGTTAGAATCCTATTAAATAATGGGGCTAACTGTACACTTAAAAATGCAGAAGGGCAGACTCCAATACATCTATGTGTGAAAATGATATTATTTGATCATAATTACACAAATAGTTTACAAATTATTTTGGATGAATTGTTGTCTTTTCATGCGATAGACTTTTCAAATCCTATTGATAATAATGGATTATCTCATTTTCACATTGCTTGTTTTGCGAATAAAATAAATGTTGTTGAAAATTTTTTAAACCATGGATCCGAAATAAACAGTATTATTAATCTTAATTCACCCTTTTGGGCTGGTTATACTCCTTTACATATAGCAACAAATTTGTTGTTAAAGGATGTAATCGACTTGCTCCTACAATATGGAGCTAATATTAAAGCAAAAAATGCAGATGGTTTGGATTCTCTTCATATTGCTATTCAGAAACTTAATGTTCCTATTATAAAACTTCTGTTTTCATCACTAAATTCTGCTGATAGAGAAGGATTATCAATTTTGCATCTTATGAGCATATTCAATGATGAGCTGGATCCTTCTGACATATATTTAGAATCCAAAGAAAATATTAATATTTCTATAGACTTTAATTGGCCTCTCTGGACTGGATATACACCGTTACATGTTGCTGTTTATTACAAGAACATGTACATGATGAGACAGCTTATATCTCTCGGTGCTGATGTCAATGCCAAAGATGCAAATGAACTTAGTTCCTTACAACTTGCTATGAACAATAATCTAATTACTGAAGCTTTAATGACATTTTTACTTACAGAATATGAAAAAAGAGATACTGCAAAACCAATCTATGATATAAATCTATACAATTTTTTTACTGCTTGTATGAGTTGCGATAAAGAAGGAATTCAGAATTTTTTAAATTTTAATGTAAATGTAAATAGTTCGATACCCTCAGAGTATCCCTTAAATTTAACAGGGTACACACCATTGCACTTGGCTGTAGAGTGTGGTAACATAGAGATCATTGAATTACTTATTAAAAATCATGCTGACTTGTGCCTTCAAAATGCAGAGAATTTATCTCCAGTTCATCTTGCATGTAAAAGAGGGAAATATCGTATAGTTAAAAAAATTCTTTCTTTTCACCAAGAGAAAATGATAAATTCAATAAATAATGATGGTTTGTCACACCTACATATGGCTTGCATGTGCAATATGACAAGTATTGTTACTAAATTTTTACAAGATGAAGTAGATGTAAATATAACTACTAATCTGAATGAGACACCTCTGCACTTTGCAGCAAGATTTAATGCCAAAGAATCTGTGGAATTACTTCTGAAACATAATGCTGATTTTACCATACAAGAAAAAAATAGTAACTCGACTCCACTTCATATCGCCTTCGAAATTGAAAATAGAGAAATTATTAATATGATTTTATCTATTCACAACGAGAAATTAGTAAATCCTATTAATAAAGTAGGATTATCTCACTTTCACATAATTTGTAAATATAACAAAGTAAATATTGCAGAAAAATTTTTATTAAATGAATTGGTCAAGAATGATGTAGTAGCACAGGATTTAAACAAATTTGCAGTAGCACAGGATTTAAAAAGATATGCAGGTTTTACATCACTGCACTTTGCGGCAAAATTTAAAAGTATTCAGACTGCAAATGTTCTTTTACATCATGATGCTAATTTGTCTGCTAAAGATGCTAGCAAAAAAACTCCTTTGCACTATTTTCTTTCTCCTGAACTTAGTGATGTATTAGTTACCAATAATGCAAAAATAAGAGAAAATAAAAATGTTTCGCGTAAACTTGATCTCGTGCAAATACCAAAATTGTTATGGATAAAAATAAGTGAAAATAGCACAAAACTTTTAGATGACACAGGACTAAACGCGCTTCACATTGCTTGTATAAGGAATGATGTTTACGCCGTGAAAAAATTGTTGGACTGTGGTTTTAACATTAATAGTTGTATTAGTTTGCACTGTTCTGAATGGCCAGGTTTTAGCCCATTACACTTTGCAATAAAATATGAAAATACAGAAACTGTTAAGTTACTTTTAAAATTTAAAGCAAATATACATATTCAAGATAAGTATGGTTTTACTCCTCTTCATTTGGCATTGAAATTTCAAAATAATGAAATTATTCGAATTATTCTATCTGAACCTACAGATCAATTGACAAATATAAAAGATAAAGAAGGACTTTCATATTTTCATATTGCATGTATGAAAAATATGATTGATGCTGTTAATGGGTTTCTTAAAAATGGAGTAAATGTAAATGAATCAATTCATCCCTTTTCACCAAAATTTGCTGGATTTACAGCTTTACACATTGCCGTGAAGTTTAAGCATATGGTAATTCTTGAATTACTACTAAAATATGGTGCAAATACTAATGCAGTCACTAGTGAAGGTGATACTGCACTTCACTTATGCCACTACTCTCATAATCCAGTTAAAAAGTATGAAATGATTCATAAATTGTTACAATCTAGAGCAAACCCTAATGCCAAAGACATTAATGGTAACACTGTAATTGAATTAGCTGTGAAGAAACATGAAAAGAATATCGTTGAAATGGCTTTGAAATATGGAGCAAATCCTAATCTGAATCATTGTCGTTCTTTGGAAATTGCTGTAATTGAACATCAAAATTGTATAGTAAATTTATTACTGGATAGTGAAGCTATAGCTTCTATGGAGGCTGAAGATAGAAACACCTTTATTCACAAGTTCACACTGAATGATCGAGTAAAGTATTTTACTTTCCCTCAGTTACATTTATAATTAAATATTTATTTTCAATTTTTTTTTTTTTGCAATTTTAATTGGAGAGTACGAATCTTATTTTAATATTTCGAGAAAAATAATTAATGTAATTATTTTTTATTAAGGTAGATGAAATCTGTTTTTTGGAAATTTTGACAATACTCCTTGATCGAGGCTGTGACTTGGACGCAGTAGACTCCAGTGGCCGTACGGCTCTGCACTGTTCTTACTGGCCTTTGAATCTACCTAAACTGCGGATCTTGCTAAGCTGCGGCGCCGACATCAACGCTGAAGATCGAAGCGGTCGGACCATCGTATCGTACTATTTCGAGATCAGAACCAGTCGGATGCCGCTGACCTCCATCTACCAGGTGCTGCGCCGTCATCTGGAGGTCAGGAAAATCACCGGCTTCCCACTCAGTCGCAACAACGAAGCGCTGTACAGTTCATTGTTGGAGGAGGAACACGAAACCGTAGATAACGTGAAGGTCACTTGCGAGGAGGAGCTGGAGAGGATGAAGAGGTTGCATTTTGGCTACCATTCGATGTATCAGCTTTTCCGAGACGCGAAGAAAATGGCAGCACATCTCGCACGAAATGGCGCTCTTACGGGTTTTTTGAAGTCAAGCGAGTTTCGGGAGCAGTTTCCGCTCTGCGATTGTGTCGTAATGATGCAGTACCGCGTAGCATTGGCCAGGAAAGATCTACTATCTCCAGCGACTGAGGCTCTAGATCGTATAGTCTTGACTACATTTCCTGAGCTTTCCTGGATTACCCACTGCTCGGAAGTTATTGTTATGTATTTAGATAACGAGGATTTGCGCAATTTACAAAATGTCTTGTAAATTATGTGATGCTTTTAGCTTTACTAGTCATATATTCCAAAGGGTTTAGTCCCAGCAGTGTTATTTTTATTTAAAAAGAAATATATACTTAATAATCGAAAATTAAGTCGTGAAATTTTGCAGTATTTTGAGTATTTTGAGATATTGCATCATTTATATTGCTAAATATGGTACATGTATTTATAATATATTGCATCTAAACCTTGAATGGTTAATCATTGAATAAATGTAACGTATTTATTTACATTTTTATCAATTAGATTTTTAATAATGCACAAAACTGATTGTGACGAAATAAACAAAAAGTTGTTTAATTATTTTCAATTTTTTGTCTTCTATTAATCACATACATAGGAGCAATTATTATGTTATTTTGTGAGTTACAGTTTATACTAGTCATACAAGCAATTTATCATTTTTTTATCTACAGTATTTATAACAATATTTGGTATCATAAGTGGTAACTTTACCTACGTACTTTAGAGGTAAGACGTTCTTACTTACTCTACCTTCTGCCTGTACAATGAGGATATAGTCGGAAAAATCTTAACGCATTATATTGCACCGTTGTAGACAAATATGAACTTTTCTACACATAAGTAAAAAAGAAACGGTAAAAATTTTTCTGCAAGAAAAAAAAACTCGCACGTACGAAAATTACTACCTACACAATGATTTCTCTTCAATATCTTTACTAACAAAAGTTTCTCGTCGAGATTCTGGTACCTTATCTCCACTATAAATCCTGTAAAAGCGCAGTAGGTCAAAGTCAGTAACCGGATCTGTCTCCTTTCAGTAGCTTCAGGGAGCTTCAGCGAGTAAAACCCATTAAGCCGGCAAGATGGAGATGAGCCTGGACGACATAATAAAGCAGAACCGCGGCACCAAGCGGCAGCGGGGCGGGAGGCGCGGTGGCACGAGCCGCGGCAGAATCTCGAGCTCGCCCCGGCGGCCGTCGCGAGGCGGCTTCAGCAGCAGCCGCAAGCCCAGCGGCGGGGTGATGCGGGGCCGAGGCCGCGGCGGCATCTACCGCAGCAGCCGCACGGACTTCGGCCGCTCCAGCAGTCTGAAGCGCGAGGCCTTCTTCGGCAGCAGCAGCTCCAGCCGCAAGTTCAGCTCCTCCTCGAGCTCCACCGGCTCCACCAAGCTCATCGTCTCGAATCTCGACTTCGGCGTCACCGACTCCGACATCCTCGAGCTGTTCAGCGAGTTCGGCCCGCTCAAGCACGCCGGGGTACACTACGACCGCTCCGGCCGCTCCCTCGGCTCCGCCGACCTCATCTACGAGAGACGAGCCGATGCCATTAAGGTATTTTTTATTTCGATTCTTTTTTCTGTGCAATTATTTTAAATGGAATGTCTGTGTTACAGCTGGATATTGAAATTGAAATTTTCACTTGATTATGAGGATTTAAGCTTGAATGGAAATTATGATAAGACTCATGTTGATTAGATTACTTGCTAAAATATTAAATTAGCTGAGCATTTGCAATTTGAAATTATTTAACTTTCAATTTAAAAGTGTTTAGAGTAACTCAAAGGAGTATTCTATCGGTGATAGCATTATTGATGCAATCACAAAATTACTTGCAAATTTTCTTGTGGATTAGTGTAACCATTCAAAAATTTATATAAGAGTTTAAAGTCAAAATACACTAGTATGCAAAAATGCTATAATTATCTAAACACTAACTCACATTGATAGTACTCTCTTAATGCTTTAAAGTTTGTATTTTAAGTGACATGTTTTCTTCTTGTTTAAAATTGATTTAAATTGATTACTACTTTTTTCTGTTATTTTCTTATTCGAAAGAAAGATGAATATTACTAAATAATTAATCGCAGTATTGTTTTCTGTACATTCTATTGATATGAATTAATGCAACAATATTCGCACCAACCTTGTCATGTATTATAATTAAAATTTAATTTAAACGAATGAATAGTCACTTATTACAAATCAAAATTCTTCCATTACACGTAATGTTGAAGACATTTGACATTAAGTAAATGACTATTTGCTGACATGTCATATTTCACTTATTCAACTTTAGTTAGTTGCTAAAGTATTAATTTTTAAATTTATTGTATTTTAAATTTATGAGTTATTTATAAAATAACTGTGTAAATAACAATAACAACAATAAATAACAAATAAGGTTTTTGCAAAAGAATTTGTATTATATCTAAGTATAATTACATTTTTTTTTTAATTTTTCTTCATTAACATTGATAAAATTTTATTTTTTTAGGCAATGACTCAGTACAACGGAGTTCCCTTAGATGGTCGCGAGATGAACATCCAACTGGCGACGTCGGAGATACCTTCACGCAGCGGACCGCGCGGTGGTCGAGGCACACGCATCGGCGGCAGCAGCAGCTTCAGATCGCGGGGTGGCTCGCCCAGGCGACGAGGCGGCCCACCGAGCCGAGGTCGTGGCGGCAGACGTGGTACTGGCGGCGGTAAACCCGGCACGGGCGGACGCGGCGGCGGCGCCAAGAAGCCGCCCACCGCCGAAGAGCTCGATGCTGAGCTCGAGGAGTACGTCAAGAGCAAGGTGTCGAGCTCGGAGGGCGCTTAGACCGCTCTCCCCCGCACGACATCGACTCTGTACATAAACGCCAAATTGTAGAGCTCAGGATCGCGAGCAGACAGAACACCGCGCGGCATTCCTGCTACCGTCGCGCGCGACAGCATTTTTCTTTTATCCCCTCTTATCTGTCTCTGTGTATCGCGCCGAGGCGCCGAAGCTGTCGCGCGAGTGCGCCTAGCCGTAATCACTAATGAAAGAACCGGCCGCCTTCATTTTCTTCTTAAATATAAATAAGAAACTTTTTTCTTTTCTTACCAGAAATACGTTTGATGTGTAAATCTGCACGTGCGTCGTGCAAGCTAGTAAATTAATTCAAAGTCCGTTTGTGGACTATTAATGACGTGCGAATTTAAAGAGAATAGATAACTTAAGACGTATTCTTAATGATTTTTTTTATATTGGTAATCCTAGACTTTTTCTTGTTTTACGTGTACTGAACGATTCATATGCGCACCATTCCTTCAATGTAATTTGATAATAAACCATCACAGATACTAAATTGTACATTGAATTAATTTTTTAAGTACTTCCTGAATTTTTCCTTTTCTAATTTTACCATTACCCAGCTAAGTTATTTTTTACACGCCTGGATAGCTGTCGTATTTTTCATATGTTCATAAAATGTTTTATTCTAAAATTAAAGGTAAAATGAATGTAAATTTAATTAAGTATCAGTTTATAAATGATATTAATTTTACGATTTTAAAAGGCGCGAAAATCAAATCATTGCGTTATAAAAAACATCAGTCTATATGGCTATGTAACATTTGTCAAAGCCAATAAAAATACAATAATAATAATAATAATAAACTATCAGTCGAACTAAAATTTCTTATAATTGATTGATACGAAGTTCTTTTAACCCACGAGATATACCCTATAGTTTATTAAAAGCTATATGCTATTTAAAAGTAAAAAAAATCAAAATATATATTTTAAATGTTTTTTTTATTATTTGCATTTTGGATAGAAAGTCATCTTATTATCTCATCCCTTCCTTATTTTTATATACATATACAAAAAGATAATATATATATACATATACATTATTTGTGGTGGTGCGACACGTAATAATAGAAATATTTTGAATAGTTCCCTCGAGACCGCATCACGAAAATCGAGGACATAATTCAGTGTGCCCAGTGCCGTGAATGAATTGCCGCACTTGCAGTGTTGCCGCGTGGATCTCCACCGGCGCAGTCAGTACGCCGCCGACAGGGTGGATGTGGATACCTATACGCGCATATATATTTGGGGGCAGCGCGCTACCAGCTACAACCGGTCCACTGAGCGCACGCCGCACAACTTACTTCTCATCGGCATTGCGAGTCGCGCGCACGTGTTCTCCACGGATAGCAGTGTTTCTTCAAACAGCGACAAGATGGACATGAGCCTGGAAGAGATTATCATACAGAAGAACATCCAGAAACCCAAACCCGCCGGTGGTGATGCCGGGCAGACCAAACAGAAAACTAAACTGGTAGGCTTTTTGAAGCAGAGCGGCGCGGCAAAAAAGGCTCGAAAACGCCAAAAAACCCTCGGCGCCGTCATCCAGAATGGCAAGACTGCCGGGGCGGTTCGTAAGTTCGGCGTGAGCAGCGAACCCACGAAGCTCATCGTATCGAATCTCGATTACAAATGCGTGACCGATGCCGACATAATCGCGCTGTTCGGCGAGTTCGGGCCGCTCAAGAAGGCCGGCGTTCACTACGACAAAAATGGACAGTCCCAGGGTTCCGCGGAAGTCGTCTTCGAGCGACATGCCGATGCGATCAAGGTAAGTTAAACTTTACTTGTATACATGCTCGGGTATCTAAATTATGAAATTTTTGAGGATAAACATAGTGATTTACTGTTTAAGGAAATGTTTTTCTTTATTCCTATGGGTATCGGCACCAGGCCATGTCCCCGAATGATACTTCAAGGTTGAGGAATGAAATTGACTTTTGACTCTTCCGGGCGATTTTTGTAACAAACAAGATAGGAAAGCGTGGTCAGATTTTATTTCGGAGCTTCGTGTAATTTTGCGTGATTGTTTTGTCGAGTCTATGTTTTAATATTTTTACTTAAAGCTTAGGTGTTTAAAATATGTAGAAATCCTTTACATTTCTGTAAAATGTTGAAAATGAAATTAAAAGAACAAAGAAAGTTACACGTGCTTGTCGTCGGTTTCTAGCTTCTGCTGGGTTGAAAATGTGTACCAAGTCTAACAAGCCGGGTCGCATATCTAAGTATTTTTTTTTTTTTTTTTTTTCTAAGTATTCTTTTGTTCTAACATATTCGTAGAAGGAAATTATCGACCTTCATTTCGTGGACTGCATATTTACGTCTAAACGTTGTTTAAAAAACTTGTCAAATTCACAACATAAGCGGCAGAAATACCTATTTATGTTTCTTAAAAATGCTTTGAGTGGTCATACCATTGTTTTTATGTCTGCCCTTGTATTGTATTGTATTACCAGATACACTATTCAGATTTTGTTTTGAAATAAAACAAAAAAAAATTGATGCAATAATGTAATATAAAAAATGTTGATTATTATTTAAATTTATTTAGAAATATATTTCGATTAAACAAATGGATATTTTCCAGGCAATGTCGCAATACAACGGAGTGCCTTTGGACGGCCGGGAGATGAAAATTCAGCTTGCCATATCGGAAATACCAGCGGTGAATCCTGCGCGACTCGGCGTTAAAAATGGCATTGGCGGTAATACAATTACCAAAAACAAAATTAACCAAAAGAATGGCACGCAACGCAATGGCAAGAACAATAGCGGAGACTGGAGCAAGGAGGTGCCTTCCGTTGAAGATCTCGACGCTGAACTTGACGAGTACATCAATAATAGAATATGAAAATACATGTTGTCAAGAAAACGAGGCACTTGAAAGCCTTTAGACTCAACTTTTCAAGCTAAATTACGAAGATCGTCTTGTATATAGCAAACTGTCAGCACTTATTAGGATCTGGTCCAAATATTATTTTTTGTTTGTTTTTATTTTCTAACGATATGTAGAGTTGGGGTGTGCAAGATCACTTTAAAAAGACTTTTTTTTATGTTTATCTCGAGGATGAGATTTTAACTGCACACTTGTATGTTCATTCTGCATTTATTTCTAGTTTAATTTTGTTAAAAAGAAAATATAGATAGGGAGGTTGTATATTTTATTATTGAGGATTTTTGGAATTACTACAAAAGGATAGATGGTTTCATTTATTGTAATTTAAACCTCCAGTGACTAGCACACATAATGTAAGGACTTTCTAAAACTTCAAACCAAATTTAAAACTAAGATTAGGCAAAAGTAAGAATTATTGTTTATTTTTGGTTGGCTTCATTTTGCTGTTAGATGCAATCATATGATAACTTACTTATAAATCATCATTTTTTGTTTTGTAACTTTTAATATAATTTTTATTAGTTTAGAACTTCATAAGACGTTATGTGATAACACAATTTAAAAAAAAGTACGTTTAACTAATTAGTTACAATACTTAGAATTGACTTAAATAAAAAATGTTATTTAATAATATTGTTAAAGCCATTTAGAACTGATTTAGTTCTAAATAAAATTTTAAAAACATATATTTTAAAAACATGATTTCAAAAATTAAATTTATGGCAGGTAAAGTGAATCAAGATGAAAAAACATAGATAATAAATAAAAAAAGTGATCCACCGTCTTTTTCGACGATATCTTTCAAGGTTTTTTTGCGGTGCGCAAATTTTTCTCAGTTGAATCATCGGAAATGAAGCGATTTCAACTGTCGAAATGAAAAGAAGTTGTATAAAGAAAGAGAAGATAAATACTTCTTATAAGGAATTCAAATTTAAATGTTTTAAAAGAATTTATAAAATGTATGTGTACATTGCTAACCATTACGAACAAATTATGAAAATGTTACTTTAAAAACCAAAATAAACGTTTTATATCTTTATAAGAAAGTTTAAATACATGAATTGTAAGAGCCTAATGTAAATATGTGTACGTGTTTTAATTTAAGCTATCATAGATTGTTGTAAAACTTTTTGCAACTCTTTATAGTTTATTGAACGATTATCACAGAAAATTTTTATAAATTACAAATTTTTAATTTATCGATAAAAAAAAGTCGAAATACCGTTGCATGTAATCAATATATTCTACATTCTAAAAGAAATGCATTCAAAATCCGGCGCGAAAACTCGCGCTGCAAAGCCGCGACTGCAGCGCAACGCTCGCCATATTGCAGGCGCAATCGGCATGCACACTTCGAAGATCAGTCGTGTATATGTACACTACGTACAGTCGCGTATCAAAATGGTCGTGCATAATAGGGGAAGCTGGATAAGCGGAGGGGAAAGGGAGCCAGGGAGGGGTGGCGGCGAGCGGCGCGCAACCTAACCTCTGCTCGGGGTCGCCAGGCGTCGCGGTCGTCGCTCTCTCTCTCGCGGAGCAGCGAGGCGCACTGGCTGTGGTATAGCAGCAGCAGGCGTTGCAGGCAGGAGCCGCCGTCGAGTCGAGCCGTGAGCCGTGTTGAGCTGTGCGTGTCGTCGTGTCCATCGCGGCGTGAGGCCTGCGTCGGTGTCGCGCCAGAGAGCTGCACAGTCGCCGCCGGAGGTATACACACAACGAAGCCCCCGCGTACGCCCCCGAGAGCGAGACGTGCACGGAGATCAGCCAAGTATACTCGGCAGCGCCGCCCAGTGAAACGCCGCGTGTCCTGCCTTCAGTGAGTGCCGCTGGTGTGCGCGCGCGCGCGAGGAAGTCGCCGGAGAGTGCGAGAGTGCGCGAGTGTGCCGACGCCGGGGGAAAACGAGCGCCGGGGGCCCCGAGGTTCGCCAGCCGCAGACAAAAGGAAGAGACGTCAGCAGCCGTCGCCGCCCAGCACCGCTAACGGTAGACAATCCCACCGGAGCATCGCGCTCCAAACTCCCCGACTCGCTCGCTTTCTCTCGCTCTCCGGCTCCCTCGCTCGCTCCGTCCGCCCTCGCGTCCCTCCTGTGGTTCCGGCATCTCCTGGAGCAGCCCCTCGGGAAGCCGAGGAAAACTCGGCGCGTGTGCGCGCGACAAAGAGGGGGGAGGGCAGAGGCGAGAGAGAAAGAGAGAGAGGGAGCGAGCCTCCTCGCTGGCATTCCGCGGCACTTCCGTCTCTGTCTCTGTCTATCCGCAGGCTGGGTGTACCTAGTGCGGCCGCGAGCAACGCCCGTACGTGCCTTCCCTCTCTCCCTCGCGCCTCGCCGCACATACGTGTGTAGTGTCACTCGTCCGCGTATATTCGCCGCCGAGCCGAGGCAACGCGCCAGCCGAGGAGATTCGGTTTCGTCCTCGGCGGCGAAAGAAGCCGCTTTGTTTTTCGGTAGCGGTGCGGCTTTTTTCCTCCGCCTCGCACGAGCCGCCGTGGAAAGTCGCGAGAGTGCGCGTGTCTTCCTGACGGCCTCCGGCTGAGGCGAGAAATTTTCGGTGTTACTCCAGTGCCGAGCATCTTCCTCCGGTATTCAGTGAACATTTTTTTCCCAGGCTCTTCAGTGTGTTTACTTGTGCACACGTTGAAAAAAAAAAATACCTCGCCGCTTTCTTTATGATAATATATTGAGTTCCTTGGTGGAACAGAATGGAATATCTTTGACCTAATATTGCCTTGGATGTCTAACGCAAAAGGTCCAGGAGTGCAGTGCACAATCAGTCTGATAAGGTTTTAAACAGGTTTGCGTGCACCAGTAGTATCAACTGTTGTAAGCCCGTAAGCTCTGGCAATTTTGTTTAATAAATGCTTACTCGGCAAGTTCATCTTTACATTGACACATTGCTCAATCTATCCAACAATGTAACAAGCACCACGCTTGAAGATCCTTTTTGAATTTATAATTTAATGCAAAGATTCACTTTGAGATATTTTGTTTTTATTTACATAAATATGATTATAATAATGTAGTATTTAGATTCAAGAATAGAAATTAATAACATGCAATGTTCTTTTAAATTACAGAACTTTATATATTCATAATTTTATGTGATATCTCAACTTTAATGTAGAAATTAATTTTCCGATCTGAGACTATTTGTTGTTTTTAAAAATGTGAAATATTTGTTTAAAATATGTGATTGTTGTTCTAATTTTGAAAACTCATGGTTTATATTTTATTCAAAGAAAAAGAAATTTGTGGGTATACTTTGTATTTTTGCAATAGAGTTGGTCATATTTTATTCATGTATATTTTTCGTCTCTTATTTTTTTTTAATATAAATGAACATAAAAAATAGTTTCTATATCCTCTAACTTTGTTTGAATGAATCATTTCTTCTCAATGGTACAAAGTTTGAGCATTATGAAATTTTGTTTCAAAAATATAGTTGGAGTAAAATTTATATTTATATTATGTACAAATCATCAATATTAAAGAAAAAAGTCCATTTCTGTGTGTGAAAATAAGCTATTCAGCTTTAATTATTAAACTTAATGAAATATATGTTGCTGTACAGCTGTCCACATATATTTAATATCTAACTGTTCACTGTTCAAATATTAAAACAGGTTGAAGATACCATCAGTAAACTAAATTAGTATAGACAGTGCCCAGTGAAATTGGCTGTTATATCCCTGTCCATATCCACGGTATATATATTTACACCAAATCAAATATTGCTTTATCTCTCCCGTTTTTCTCTTTTTTCTCGTTTCTCCCACATTCATTCTCGTACAGCTTTTCAGCAAAGAGAAAATCGGCACTGCGAGTAATTATTTTTTAAACGGAGTGATCTCTCGATTTTTTTTCGATTTTTTTTCACCTACACACGCGCCCTCTGACTGCGAGGAAGATACGTTGCCGACGTCGAGAGATAGTGCGTGGCTGCATTAATGCGCTTTCGAGTGTCTTTATTTCTAGTTGTTTGAACTCGGGCGTGGGTAACGATGTTGCTTTTGCAAGCGTTGCGCTTTTCGGTCTGATAAAATATTTTTTAAATCCTTTTTTTTAGTTAAAGTAAACGTTTTTATTTAAAAAAAAATGCGTTTGCGTTTGATTAAAAAAATGGAGTAAACGATTTAAAGAGTATTTCAAATTTAATTTCGATCTTCAGTGATTATTTTTAAGTTCTATGGTTCTATTACATGTATTTAATGATAAATAAAAAAAAGATAAATGAAAAAAATTACAGATTTTTGAAGATTTAATCTTATAAGATGTCGTCTTTGCAGTAAACGTAAAAACGAAACTCTTATGTCCTCCACATATCTATTCTAAAGAACAAAACAGATCGTTTAATTTAATTGTCATATAAATAATAAAATAAACGCTTTAACATGCAGCATTAATGTTATTGAACGTTATTATATCAATTGGCCCGGCGTAGCGCCATAAATACAAATTTATCTTGTAATTTGAACTAAGTGTTTTACAATTCAGAGTAATTTTATGTAGATTTACAAAGTTCCCAAGCGCTTATAAAGCTAGTACAACTGAATTACCGGTAGCACATCAATCTAGTAATAGCCACCCACCGGACTTATTTAGTTTAAAACACTGTTCGCTTAAAGCTGACATAATACCATTACCCAGCTGCACGGCACAAAGAAAATTAGCTTTAATTGTTGAAAAGAGTGAATTTTTTCCAATTTCACCAATGAAAGTTAACAAAGCCGCAGTGCCGAACGACTCGTTGAACTTTGAATTATAAACATTCGCGCGCGGCCGTATTTAAATCATTTACCTGCGCTCGTCGTAAAACATAATTGCCCTTTACCCCCGTGCAAAATTTACGTCGCAGTTCTCTCCGCTTTAATTTACCCCTTGTTGTCCGGCTCTCTTTCTCCCTCGCTCGTGCGTGCCCGCTTAAATTATAAAATCGTGCAGTTCGTTACGCGGCATTTCGCATTCCGCGCTCGCAATCGGGTGAAAGGCCGAGAGAATAGTTTTTAAATTTTCAGAAAAAACGACCGTTTTGGCCGCCTTTGAAAATTAATAATAGAACGAAAGCAGAGGGAAAGGGGCGCGGTGGCAAAGCACACATAGCAGGAGGTGTAAGAGCCGAGCCCGCGCGTGCCGCCTACGCGCGCGCATTAAATAATCAGGAGCGCGTCGTCGCGTAGGTGCAGGAGAGAGAAAGAAAGAGACGGAGAGGAGCACAGGTGCGCGAGGTCAGAGATGACACCCCCGTCGCTCGCACCGGACCTCGTGCTCCTCGCGATGCTTTCGCTTTCTCTTTTTTTCGATTCCTTTTTTTGACGGTGTTAAAATTTAAGCGCTGTTTAAAAGTCTATGGGGATTGACGAGGTACGGTGTTTTTATGCGAGAGATGATTCATTAATTTTGTCATGCTTCCTGCTCGTTAATGTTTATAGTTACTCTTTATTAGGAATTTAAAAATTAGTCTCGTTGAAATGTTATGAATTTACTAATAGTAGTAAAAATGTGGTAGTAGTAAAAAAATTTATCAACCGTAATGAGGGACATAGTCTGGTATTTACATAGGATATATTGTCGTTAAATATAAATTAACTTTAGTTAATTGTCAGTTTTTAGTGGATCTATAAATATGATTTAAAAAATTGTAGTAATTAAAATGTACATCACTAATTTGCTTTTTAAAGTACTATTAGAAGTTCGTATACATAATATTTTGCATTTAAATCTTTATGTGATAGTAACATGAATGTTAATGAGAAGGGAAAACGTGACTGCTAGAAATAACAATGAAAACAAAATTAAATTAAATTAAATTTCCATTTTTCGTATTTTTATACTGCAGTAGAAATTGAAAACTTTCCAACTTGTTTCTTTATCTTCATTCAAATTATTCTGCATCCTTAATTGAAATAAAAATAAGTGAATAAAAAAATTTAACTATAAAATTTTACACCGCCTAATTACGATCGTATTACAAAAATAAAATAATTAAAACAATATTTTTGATGTTTCAAAATGTTCTAATATATAATGATTTACAAGGAGGAACACAAACTTCATTTGAGCGTACGCTCAACCTGCTTAACAGGGCTCGTGCGCACAACACGAAAATGTTTAGATTGTAGCGACTGTAACCACGAGAGACAGCAGCATCCGCAGCTTTTACGATAAGACTGTGTACACAACCGCGTGCGAGCGACTGAAGCTTGTGTTTTTATGCGACAGCAGCGCTCATTCAGTTCTATCAACTGAGACACTTTTTCTACTCGCTTTACTATTTTTAATCGCTTGGCCGTGAGACCGACGACCGTTTTTTCCCCCCAAATCTTTCCATGTACGATACACTCGGACTCGCGTGTAAACTAGCGGGATATTTCTTCAGTCCGCAAAATTTATTTTGAATGCGAAACCTTTTTAAAAATCCCAACATCATTCTTAGAAGCGTTAAAAAAAAACTTGAGATTCGTCCAAGTAATAGCTGGCAGTGAGCCCGAGGTGAATTTATTTTTCGTGCAATTTCATTTTTAGTTAATAAAAAATAAAAGTGTGCGGTAGACTTCACAGGGTTTCTAAAAAATTCGTTATCCGCATTAGCGGCGACGATATACCTCGGGAAGTAAAGAGATGGCAGATGTTTTCTCAATCCATCTTTTCTTCTTATCGCTGGTGTGCGCTGTAACCGAATGTCGACAAGCTGACGCACGGCTGTGTAGCGCACTTTTTACATTCAGATATAACTCTTATCGCGAGCCTGATATTTTTTTTCTATTATGGTGCGGGAGGAGGAAAGGAATCGTGCGTTGTTTTGCATGCGGCGGCTTTCGATATTGATGCTTGCCTGCATCCGGCAGATAGAGTTTTATTGGGATTTGAGGGAACGTTAATTTACGTCTATATAATTTATGCGATTCCTTTTTTTGCGTTAGTATATTGAGAAAGCAGGTTTATCTTTTATATAAGTCTGATCTATTATACGGCGAATTTTATTTAAATTTAAACATCTTTTTAATTGTTTGATTTAAATTGAGCTCTTCAGTGAGTCGCGCCGTTTTAAGAAACTTTAAGTTAATGATTTCTAAATAATATACTAAAAACTGGAACTTCAGTAAAGTTATTTTAAATAAAAAAATGCAAAATAACATTTCAGTTGTCCCAAACCTTTAATAAAATCAAATTCTTCGTAACCTTACGTTAAATTCAACAAGTAAATTACAAAGAGAAAAAAACACTAGCTAAATAGTAGCTCATACAACTGTTAGGTGAAAAGAGTATCCCAACTGAGCACACGGTTCTTATTTTTCTGCAAGGCATACTGCAAAATCCACCTCTACAATCAGTGCCTTTTGAAATCTTCATTCATTTCATTTTATTTATCATTTATATATTAGAATTTTGTTTAATTAGTAAAGGATACTGAAAAACTATAAAAAAACAACTATGTGGTTAATAACGTAGGAATTTGAAATAAGAAAAATCAACATCCTGTTCGCGAGCGTTAGTTACTCACACGTTTACCTCGGATAGTGTATTCATCGCTGATGGGCATAAATCCCTGTTGCAATTTAATCAAAATAATAACTGTTAAAAAAAAAGAAAATAGTTACAGCATCTGTCATGAATGAAGGTTACATTTCTCATAGTAGACTTCTATTTCGCTTGATATTTACCATTTACAAAAAACTAAATTTACAAATTGAGCCTTACGGAAACTGTTTTTCGTTTTTCAGATTCTCACAGTTGATAATCTCTTAAATTCACGGAGATGCCGATGCAGTGACGCCGAGGCAAGCAACGACGCTGAAGTAGGAAAAGCAGAGCTAAGTCGGCTAGAGCCAAGGCGTTAAGGACGACGACATCGAGAGGGACACCGTCGTGCTGACTTTGACAAAGGTGAGCCGTCCGACGGATTTCCTGCTTTATCGATCTGCCGCACGCTACTTTAAATTCCCCCGTCTGAAATTTCAGACTCGGGAACAGGTGCATCTTTATTCCCATGGTTATATCCCGCCTCTAGAAACTATCGTGTTTTGCATCAATTCAGTTTCTCAAGAATCTTTTAAATCACCCTTCTGATTCCTTTTAATTAACTTTTTGAAATACATATCAGATATTTATGCGCTGTTCTAATGATCAAAACATTCAATATTTTACTTTATTTTTATTTTTTATTAGTTTTAATTAGACCGGAATGTGTCATTTCTAAAATGGTTCTTTCGAAAACAATATTTTATCAGTTATGCTTAAATTTTGCATTAATTTGATGTTTTCCTTTTTTCGCATGAATAATCGATGTTTTCGCTTAGAAATTCCATATTTAAAGCTCATTTTTGTTTTATTTATGAAACGTATATTAGAGCTGAAGCACTGGAATCTTCTTTTTTTTAATGTAATTCACTTCCTGTTTCTTTTTCTTATCATCCTGGACAATATTGATCCGCCGGCCGTGAGGCGAGGTCTAAACGTATTTTGGTTTGATTCGCTTCTGATGCGTTGATTGAATTTTTAAAGATATTTTCTTTTATTTACCATTTTACACTACAATATTTTGAGTTTTGTTAATTAAATTTAATATACAAAAAAGAATCCAAGTTTTATAAAAAAAAATTATTTGATTTAAGTCACAAAGATTTAAAAAAGAAATGTTATTATATTTTAAGTAGAAACTCGTTTATAATAATAAATTTTTTTTTGTTACATTATAATTTATTTAAATAAATTGTTTAAAAGTAATTCGAATCCATTTGATGTCTATTTACAAATTTTAGTTTAGAATAAAAAGCAATGTTTTTCAATCTATACTGATATTTGTCGTAAATATAACACGGTTAAGCTTTGCGATCTCGCGAAGCGGTACATGGGGAATTATTTGCAAACAACTTTTTTGGACACGTGCATGCGAAACGGCTTTGACGAGTTCATTGAGTTAAACTGAAACAGGGACTGAAAAAATACGACATTTTGCGAGAAAAACAAACGCTTTAATAAAATTAAACCTACAAATTAATTAGAAATATAATTTCACATTTTCCTTTCATTGTGTTTTTTTCATAGAAGGTTTAAAATAGAGTTTTTTTACTTTTTGTCTAATTTTTAAAAAGCAGCCAATCTGTTTTTTTTTATTTCCAATGTTTTTGTACGATAGACGTTTTATCGGACATTTATTTTAAGGTTCATGTACACACAGTAATAATGATTCATGAGAATTTAAAAAAAATGATCACAGTTTTTACAAATAGACTAGGAAAATAAAAGAAAAAAGAAGGCCGCAGCGACTGTGACTCGGACGTGACTCATACCTTCGCGCACAGGAAGGCAGGAAATAACGGATCGAAAGAGCTGCGATATCTTTCATTCCGCAGTCGTCGATCGTATCAAATCCACATCTTTTTTCACACTTCGGCTCTTTGCCTTCGTTGCTCTTTCAGTTTTCCTTTTACTCGCGCTTGCTACTGCGATGATAACTTTATTTAAGATTACCGTTCAAAAGCATTTTTTTTAAATTCGCTTCGATCATATTTTTCTGTTTATTTTTTCTTGTATTTATCTTTTGTAATATAAAATAGAACTTTCATTTTAAAGGATCAATTAAACCATTTTAAAAATAGCTGTCACAGAATCTGTATCTAATTAAGGCATTTGTGTCCAAATTTTTAAATAAAATAGCCATGATTTATAAATAGCAATTTTTGCCGGTAAAATTTCAAACTGATTTTATTTCGAAAATGCCAAAAAAGCTAGCTAATAATATCACTTATTAATGGCGACGTATACGTCATTCAGTAAGTCACACAGTATGTGGAATCGAAAAAAAGACCTGTAATCAATCTAACGAGAAATAATTTTCGTATACACATCGTCGACTCTAATCGCCCTACTTCATTTGTCAGACATTCATGACGTAAATTCGGCTTTGGTATCATTCCTTCAGTCAATGTGTTTTTATCTTCATCTTATCTTCGTCATCCCTGAAATCATTTGTAACGCCGCTAATTACGCGCCGGAGGGTTGATCTTTCTTTATAGATCCAAGTTCATTCCTCATTCAATTTGCCCGTTCGTAATTCGGCGAATGTTTTTGAGATTTTCTTGAGCTCGTTATTTTTCTTACTCCCTTCACTGAATGGAATCTTGAATATAAAGTCGCTTAATTGATCGAAAGTTGGTGTAATGCTTTTGAGGTTGTGCCAGTGATTGAAAGTTCCGAAAGAATTAAAAGTTCACGAAAGACCCAAATGGCTTTCCAATTGAACTTTGAAAATAATTATATGCGTAATTTAAGAAAATTTCATGTTTAAAATAAGATTTTTTAGACAAATATAAAATTACAAGTTGTAAGCATTTAATCATAAAAAATCATAAAAAATGGACAAATATTAAGAGAACGTTTGAATAAAAATAATTGAAACATTGCAGTAGTGTACAGAATTGTAAGTGATTATGGATATCCCAATTATTAAACTCTACTAATTTAAAAATATTCAATATATTTTTAATATTAATTAATAGTTTTATTTCAGCCTTACATGGCCCAGAAATGGACTTGGTTTTTTTACATATATATATTAATATTTACATACCATTACACATTACCTTACATACAAATATATTTTTAATATGTTTTATAACTTGCTTATAAAAAAAAGTACGTTAACCTAAAAATTCAGTGAGTCACAAATTTGTTCTTCGATTGGCCAAAACACATCGTGAATTGCTATATTCTCTTAAATTCGCAAAGCACTCGGGGGCTTTGAATGACATTTAAGCATTTTTCCCTACACTCGTCTCTGCTGTTCAGCAAATTCGCATTTGCTGGATTATCCAACCGGAAACCGCTCCACCGACTGGAAGATAAAAAGTCGAGAGCCCACTCGAATTTTGCCCTCACCCTTTCTCAGCATGATGCAACGAAATTGATGTTGCCAGCTTTGTACCTGCGAAACTGAATCCTTTAAGTTTTATGGTTTTATAAAAGTAGGATTACATTTCGATTTTGGTATCTTATTTCTAGCTTTTTTCTTTGACCCGTTAATCGCCTTTACACGTTGAATTCACGTGCCTCACCTTAATAATTAATACATTTTCCTGCATTTCTTTTGAAAAAAAATATATATATTTAAATAAATTGATTTTTGCAGGAATTTATTTTGATACTGCCATCTAGAAATTGTTGTTTCAATGAAATAAAATTACATAACTCTAGAAATTTTTAATTACACCTTCAATTTAATGATCATCTTTCAAAGTTACCTGAAAATAAGTTCAGTGTTTAACTTTTTGCTTCTGAATTTTGTATCCCGCCAAACATTGCACTACATTAGCCTGTTATTCGCAGTTAATTAATGCCTCTATATAGATGTTAGTGTTGATAGTGTATTCGCCAGTGCTTAGTAAATTATGTTAACATATAATGTTCGCTAAAGTGAAGAGGTTAATAATTCTATCGAACGGACGAATAAAATCAATCGCTTCTAATTCATCGCTGACTGTGGCATCTATTTGACTTTTTTTACAATACCGTTTTAACTGGGTCATTCAGGTTCTTTGAATCAGTTTTTAGTTAACAACTGATAAAAAAGTCGTTATTAGGAATTTCATAATAATTGACCAGTTTACGGCTAAAATATTATTTCTGACTGACTTTTAGAAAGGTATTTAAATAAATATACAACGAAATTTACCGGTAGTATATTGTTTGATGATTTTAATTCATCTTTTATAATCTAAATGCAGTTTATAACAATTAAGCTTGATTAATTAATTTTGTTAATTACTTCCGGAGTTCAGATATGGATACATTAAATATCAAATATATTTATTTATTAGCATTGCTACCGAAACAGTTTATCTATGGTAATATATTCATTATTATTCTGTTAATGTTTTTGTTATTTAAAGAAGTTAGTATAAAAATGCAAGTATAAACAAACGTCTCTGTTTAATTTTATTATTTCATTGCACTAAAATATACAGTAACAACACATTGATATAGTTTTAGCATGTGACTCGTTGATTACTCCATTGCGTCACGGTTCTATATATAACATAACAACCAGTGTAAGAGCAAAGAACAATTGAATGGAAAGAAAAAAAAAGATGCATAATAATAAATTGCGAGGAAGACCCTCATTGTGAATCAGCGAGAGTGAAATGCGATACAAATGCAGAACTCGACACCCTTCGATTTTTTCGGGAAGTCTTGTACGTGCTGCATCGCCGCATGACTCACTACTTGCGTTCGTTTCATTCGTCATTTGCAAGCTTACATCGGAAAATAATTAACAACTGCTGATGACTGAGTGCTTGAAAATAAGTACATCACTCCTTACCTTAAATACAGAGATAATGTACTGCAGCAGAAGTGTTGTTACTTGGAATTTTTTAAACAATGTTTCAACCAATGTTTATAGATAACACTATTGAATAGATAATGCTTTTATTGCAGTATTTGTCATCACTTTTTTATTTTTAAAAATCAGATTCAATCTACCTACAATTACATGTAATTTTAATAATAATAATAATAAGAATAACTTAATCATGCACATCAGTTTTTAAATGTAGTCAATATTCAATAGTATTTAACTGTCGCTATTCATGAGTAAGCCAAACTAAGTAAACAAATATTTTATTGAAATTGAAAAAAATATTAACAGAGTGGCTTCGGCAGTTGAATTTTCGACCGTACGATATGCAATCGATTGGCGTGCAAACACGTAGCCAGCGTAAAATCTGACAAATTCAGGCAGGCGTCAACGAACGTGTCTACCAAAAGGAGCGTGACTATTATATATTTCTATTTTTTTGTATTTACTTTATTTAAAAGGTTTGATTTTTAAATTAAAATGCAAAAATAAATTCCGATTCAACAGCGTAAATGCACAAATCGCTACGTACGAAATGATAAATGAAGTAAATTGATTTTTCGCTCCACTTCACTATTTTAATTTAAGTCGCAGCGCAAATCTTGTTAGCGTTTGCTGAAATGAAATAGCTGAATAGCATTTTATTTCGCCGTCTCTCGTCGTCTCGTTTAAAGAAAAAAAGAGTGAAAAGTACACCGTAACGCAACACCAACCATCGTTAAAATCTCATAGGTGAAAATTGCGTTGAACCCAGTGCACCATAACGCGGAGGCGCCTAAGCTTGAAAAATGAGGTAGGGGGTCTCACGCCGCCGACGAAAATAGTATATACGCTAGGAGGAGGGCTCAAGGGCAAGGCCTGCGATATCACGGAGTCGAGGCCCTCGACGAGAAGCCGTCGTCGCGACGATTCTCGCCCACTTCAATTTGTGTTCTTTATACACAGCGAAAGAATGACGCTCCCGTCGCCCCTGCTCGACAATTCCAGTATAGCGTCGCTTCTTCCAGACGTTCCCTATGCTCCAGCGAGATTTCTGAATGAAATCGCCTTGCCGTCTCGTTTTTGTGAATAAGCTTTGAATAAGTATAGAGTGCGACAAAAAAGATCGCAGGTTCTAAATTTGAGTAGCATTTCATAAGAGAGGAAATTAGAAAATTTGTGATGGATTCTTATTTTAAAAAGTAGAATGAAAATATTTGTTGTATATATACGCTATTGTGTGGTAGAATGAGAGGAAGCTTGATTACATTGAATGTTTTTTATTCACACTAAATTATTTTCCATAATATTTTTAGTTGCAAGCACCATTTATCTTTGATATTCTCATCAGAATTTTAGGAATTACCGTGAATCATGGTAAGACTCATGTAGCTTCACAGGATTTTTCTTCTGACTCATACTCATCTTTATTCTTACGGTAATACTACAATGTTCAAGCACCGATTTAATCATTCTACCTGACTTTGTTGTTGGTTTATTATTTTCGACATAAAATGCAAACATAAAATAAATACAAAACGCACAAATGAGTATGCATTCATGTAATACAAAATCTTTTACTGACAAAAGCTGTTATTATTAAATTACAAAAATAATTATTAAAGAAACAATCCACACTTTTTCAGCAAAAAATATTTTAAACAATGGCTTAAGCTCAAGTGTAACTAACATACAATTTTCTTTTCTTTTTTACAGGTGAGTCATAAAGATTGCCGCATTACACAATACACCGCCACGTAAGTTAAAAAATTAAACTTCAATTTTTCAATGACCTACCCGTTCTCATCAATTTTTCATCGCCCCTTAGTAAACAATTCTTGACAGAATATAGCCATTTGCCTCACTCAGCTCACCGTGAAAGCAAACGTAAAAATAAATTTAAAAAATTGACCATTGTAACACAGTTCAGCTCCGCCCTCTAAATTTTTCATCCATTACCCTGAAATATCCCTTGCATTGAATTTCGCTCCACTTCCGGGGAGCAGGATCGCAATCTAAGCTCTCTTAAAAAAAGTCCCCCCTCCCCCCGTACCCTTCTCGCTGAAAAATTGAACGACCGCCGTGCTCCCGTAGTCCGAACAAAAAACGATCAATTCGAATCAATCAGACTGCGCCAGTGCTGCAGCAACTCCGGGAATTTCGAGAACAATCGAGCAAGCGATGACATAACCTCGCATGCAGATCGGCCGTAAGCATATAATGCCAACAATGAGTGTCCCAGTTGTCGCGGCGTTAATCGTCGCCGTTGCGCTAAGCACACATACTTGAAAAACACACACGTACACGGACTCTCATACGCACGCACATATAGACGCATACGCACAGATACATGTATATACACACATGCCCGCATACGCACACGTACACCCCTACACCCATACATGCATACGTACATATACACACATACCGTGCGCGCGCCCCCACAAGCAGACACAATCTCGCGCGAACATTTCGAAGCCCAACGGCCATCGACTTCCGGTGTGTGGGCCGCGGCAATCGCGTTCGATTAACGCAGCCTGTTCTCACAGCCGCCTCCTGGACTTGCGACAATAAAGTTAACGAGGACGCTGGATCGGTTATTGATATGCGAGTAAAATTTGTCACGTGAATCTCTGCAATTTGTTAATGGTATCGACTTTCCGAATTTTACGTAATATTCTAACCTAAGGCTTGGACTACAGCTTTATTTATACGCAGTTTATATTTATATTGCTTTTTACGTTTCATTGTATTACCTGAGTTTTTTTTACAATATGTAGATCAAAATAATGTTTAATGGCAATATTTTAAAGAAATAAGAAACAGTAATGGTATAATAAATATCTCAAAAATATACATTGCATTATGTATGATCTGAGTCAAAATAATTGCTTCTGAATAACGAATACCTTTGATGCCGAGGGGATATCGTCAGGAAATAAAGATATTACGTGAGTAACATTGAAGTTTAAATCATTTTTAAATATAAAGTTTTCAATTGCAAAAGGCTGACTAGTTTATATAAATGTTAAAATTTCATTTTTTGAGAGAAATAAGTAGGTACAATTTAATTTAACTTTTTGACACTCAATGTTCGCTAATATTGGTAAAAGCAAAAGAAGCTAGAAGAGCTAAAGAAGCTAAAGAGATTGACAAAAAGTTCAAATGTCAATCTACGAAATATGTCTCGCTTATTAGATTTAAGTTTTTTGCTTTACAATAAACAATCCCATTTTATGAAAAAAAGTAATAATAATGTTTTTAATATCAAAAAGATGATTTATTATATTTAACGCAGTCCTGACCCCTAAAATGATAAATGTTATTTGCATTTACATACAAACAGCATTTCATTAATTATTCAGAGGAATGCCGACGGATTATATCCTTAACTCGAAATTGAATTGGATGCCTCGTTAATTCGGTTAGGTAATACGCCCTTTATGCTGAATTTTAAGGTCGAGTTGCGTAACGGCATCATCGAACCGCGCAAAATCGATACCTTTTTGATATCTAATTGCGCAAATTATATAAAGCGATAGCGCAGCGTCAGTTTCAACGGTACGTACGCGCGGAAACGTTTTAACGTCGGTGAGCATCGAAATCTCTAATCGAATTTTCTCCGCAGCAATGAAAATAAAATCTTGGAAAATGCTTTCTCCGATTGCATCGATAGAGTCGAGCATCGATGCGAAACCTCACCCAATTAGCAGACACTTCTGTTCGTGTTCCTTTTTATCAACAGGTGTTCCCGAATTTTTTTTTTTTTTGCGCCAATATGGAAGCTGCACTTTTTTAGCGCGCTGTGAGGGTGAGATATTTATATACGCACAATTTGAACATATTACCATTATACTTTTTGCTGAGGCATCGATTACGTCCTATCAGTTTTACAAAAGGTATTTGATAACGATATTCAACTCGATATTGGATGTAGAACCAACGAGGCTCGGCTTGGGGCTGCACGAAAGAAATCACATAAGTCAATCCTCTTACGATTTAATCAGCGTTCAACAGGCGGTGAATTTTTTTTCTTTGTTCTGTTGTTCTTATTCTCCGCGATGGGCGGTGATCATCATAATATTTATGTGGAAATGTTTTCAATCCTGTAATTTTGCAATCATATCGTTTCACGAATATAAATATTCAATCATTGAGAAAGTTTACTTTAATAATTCATCGTGTTTTTTAAAATTAATCCTTCTTAAACTAAAAGGAAGTCTTTCTATTGTACAGTAGAAAACTAAATATACCGTAGATGCGATAAAAAAATGATTCAATGATTTGAAGTATGGAAGTTTAGAATTTAAAAAGCAAAGTTTATATTTTATTTAAATTTAAATTTAAATTTAATTTAAAAATTCAAATTTGTTCCTTAAAAAACAATGACTTGTAAGAGCAATATTTTTGATAATCAAAAATCGATCCTAAACAAACTAATTTACATACTCTATACTTTAATCTAAAATTAGTTTAATTAATAAATTAATATACTGGTAAATTTATACATTATTTACTTTACGAAAATTAGTTTATCTTTAATTAGAGAGATAGAAAACTCATTTATGTTAATTCACTTTCTACATTCGGGAAAAGCTTTTGAAATCAAAATACATCTCGGGTGATTCAAATGCTTGAATTTTTGTACCTATTTTCAATTTTTACATCTTCTATATTTTCCTTTTAATTAATATAATTGGAATCCCTATAAAATAAAAAATTGTTTACTAATTCAATTCATTAAAAACCAATTCGTAATCAGGACAGTATTAACACTTTATTCTTGTACCTCGTTTTAGGTCAAATCTTAACAACCTCTTAATTAAATTTTTTCGAAGTGCGCACTGCGACTCAAATAATGTTTCTCTTCAAAAACTGGAAAAGAAACTACTTGCGCGGAAAAGCGTTGCCCCAGATTTCATTTTTTAATCTTTGCGCCACTCGCAGCAATGCATCGTGTCTCGCTCATTTTTTTTTCTCGAGAAATTGATCCAGCGCTTTATCGGCGGAGACGTGGCCGCGGCGAAGAAGACAGCCGAGCGAAAATACACGCTTGTATTCGATAAAAGTTCAAAAGGGAACTTTCCTTTTCTTATACTCCCGGCGGACTAATCTCATTTCGGGCGATAGCGCCGGCCGCTCTCGGCTCGTGTTTGTTTCCGCAATTTCTTTTTTTAAAAGTTTTAGGACTTATGAAAGCGCGTGGCTTTTGTTCGACGCGCTCGAAGCAAGCCGGCCTGATGCTGCGCCGTTTCCTTCTGTTCGGTCCATTGTTTAGAGATAAAGTTTGCACGTGTTTCTCGCCGGTTATTTTTGCGCCGCGGAGAGCGCGCGGCTGAAAGTTGAATGATGCCACTACTACAATTTTCGCGCTGCGCTCCTCGCGGAGGCTTTGAAAAATCGAGATCCCTTATCAATCTTTTAGTTTCTAACAATGCACTCTACAAATTTGTGGGGACTAACGGTTTCTACTCCTTTCTGAGAAACTTTGCGGAAGTTTCCCTGCCTTTTTAAAGTGACCTTTGTCTTTATCGATCTTATTTGCCTTTATTCTTAGCTTCATTTTTCGATGGAAACTTTTGAGTATTGATTGTCTCGGTACGAAAATTTTTATATCTTATTTAGAATGCATACTGAAATATAAAATGTGCGAATTAATAAACTGATAAGAGCATGTCTTTAATTAGATTATTCTATATAGAGTTCAAGTTAAACAATTATTTTAAAAAACTGATTGATTGCATCTTTTTGTTTTCTTTAAAATTTTCGAATTCGAATATTAAGATTATTGCTGAACCAAGAGTTTATTGCCCAATACGTTTCAGAGTGACAAACATGTTGTTTATTTATTTTATTTAGTCTGATTGCGATTACACTTTTCTCTTATAAGTTAAAAATAAGTTCGCATTCTGCGATAAAAAGGGTCCAAAAAAATGTAATATAAGAATAATTAATGACATAGAGATTTTTTATGAGTACATACACGAACCAGTAATCAGTCCACGAATAAATTAACAAAAACTATACTGAACTAATTAAATTACAGAACCATACACAAAATTTACTCAGTATTTCTCTTTTACGATGGTCGTCGTTGTAACTTTCATTAACAAATTCTCTCCGCGAGAACTAAAAAAAGAAAAGAAGCGCCAACGCGATGCACTCGCGCCGATTACTATCTCGCCGGTCAAAAAAAAAAGTTCGATCACTTTTCGTAAGAGCGGGTATCGCCATCAGGCCAGATGGTTCCAGGTCAGCTGAAAAATCGATGTAGGTCTCGTCGCGCGCCCGGCCCCGCATCACTCTTTTTTTCCTCTGCCCGCGGAGGCGCTTACACGGGAGCGCCAAGGAAAAAAAGGGCGCAAGAAAGTCATTTTCTCGCTCGGGCAACAATGGCCGGCACGGCGAATCCTTCGCTCGCGCGGAGAATCGCATTACGCAACCGCGCGCCGGCCGTAATGAGCGCGAGCGCGCGCACCCCGCCGGGGAAGAAAATTACGAACACGTGGGACTTTTTTTTCATCCGGGCGCGGACTGCGGGCTCGTAAAGACAATAACGGTTTTCCGAAGACAATGAGGAGCGGCGGCGCTGGCGCGCGATGCTCGACCCGAACGCCGGCAGTATACCGCGAAATTGAGCGTTCGAAGTCGCCGTTCATTGTTCCGATGACGCCGTAGTGGGGAGGGTATAAGGTCGGGATATTTTTTTTTATAAATGCGTAGCATCGCTGAGTTCTCACGGCCAATTTCCACTGACATTGACGCTAGGTAGCTTCCTGATGGGGTTCCTGCTTTACGCGGAAAAAACTGTTTGGTGAAATTGATCACTAGGTTATAGTAATTATCTTAGGAATTAATCGAGTGATCAGTTTAATAAAAATCACTGTGCGGGTTACAATCGTTATTCAGAAAAGTCGTAATTTTTACAATGTTTGCAGCAATTTTCAGCAGAGCATTTTAAGCAGAGTGCGAAATTTTGAAAATCGTAAATATAGATTTTGTTATAAAATTTACTGTTTATTTTTATACATTACAATTTGTATAGCTTTTTTAAATAATAATACATTTTATTAGTATTCATTGCAATTAAGTAGACAATTATTGTACAAAATGTAAATACTAATATTTTAATTAAAACAATATGCTGCAAGTTTGATCTCAATTTTAACCGTGGGTGGATTATTTTTTATTACTAAACGGAGAAGCTCAAACCGTCAAGCAGAACTGTGGCTTATGATAAGCCGTCGGGAAACTCGATATCCCAGTTTTGCGACAGTCGACCTGAGCTGTGAAATAGGTCTAAAAACGAGCCCTAAAGCCGCAGTTCTCAAAACTGCCTGCACTCGCGAGATGCATAACCTGCAAGCACGAATCACATTAATACAGTCGTCGGGTCGATGGGAGGACAGAATTTCGGCTGATATTGTTACGGCATTCTACTGCTGCATCAGCACACTAAAATGGAGTAACTTGCAACCGACTGTAACAAAAAAAATCAAAAGATTGTCAAAGATGTTTTTCTATATTAAACAATATACAAAACATAATCTATTAGCAAATGAATGTGTCAAATAACGATATAATAAAGCTATGATACAGAGCAATTACATTTGCCTTTTATTATTAGATTAACAATTAACTTCTTTATTAGTTCGAGTTGATATCAAATAAAAGTTCAATTTAATTAGTCGCAAGAAGTTTATAATTGCAAGCCAACTAGCTCAACGTGTAGCGTGGCGACTGTAAATCGAATCCTACCCACGAAAAGCAGAAAAGCCGAACAAGCAAAATTTGACCGCTTAGAAAGACGCTCACCTGACCTAACCTCAAAAATCGCGACAGCCCGTAACATCGAGTTTGGAAACATGCTGGCGGGGGGCTGCACATACTCCGGCCGCGTCGGACGAGTAATTAATTAAACGTCCGACCAACTGCTACGAAAATCGAACAGTGGCTCGCACGAATGATCTACCCTCTCCAGCAACGAATTCGATGATAAGTGGGTCACATCACGTTCCTAACCGGCCGCCGCCTGCGGCTAATTCGCAGAGAACGCAGGCAGGAAGTTGCACGGGAGGCCTGGAAGACCGGACTGGAATACTAGATAGCGGGAAGCACGCGAGGGTCAAGGGAAAATTTCCCCCCTATGTAGCTGTTTCCCTCGAAAGGGAACAATTCCTCAGGCTTCATCGGTTATTGTTACGCAAACCTACTTGATGTTGAGGTTATAGTTGCCAATTGCTGCTCCGGTTCTCTCGGATACGTCATGTATATTCTGAGGTCGTCAAGCCAAATACTATTCAATTTAACTTGTGGTACCTGCTATTCTATCTAAGTTTCATTTAAAATGTAGTTTTGTTATAAGAAATTTAAAATGAAAAAGCCAGTAAATGGATAGCTAAACAAAAGTATATTGCTTTATTTCTCGCATCATCGCACGTATCAAGTAAAAACAATATGTTCTGTTTATCAAGTTAATTAACAAATTATTTATGCATTCAAAGCAATTACAATTTCTTTGATACAAGTAAAGCAGATCATACCTAATTACAATGTTTGTTTGCTCTTAAGAGATTCAAAAGATTACTCTGAAGAGATAAACATATTGACACACATCAAAAGCACTCAGTGCAAATGTAAATATTTGATGAAAATCAAAGATTCCTCTCCCGGTATTCGATCGATTTGTTGGCACATTTTGCAGAAGCAATATTTGTTCTAAATCAGTAGCCTTTAATAAGAGAGGCGAGTAAAAGCCAGCTCCTTTGGAAGAAGACCCTCGAGGCAAATTCAAGTGTTTTCAATAGTTGATTGTTCGGCACTGGTGTTAAGCGTACCCGGCATTTCTGTCTCCGGAACGTTATCGACGTCCGCGAGGTCGACGCTACGGCCGACGAAGATGGCAAACGGACCGGCGAGGAGAGGGAACGAACAGGTGATCGATGCCGAGAGGCTGAGAATTCCGAATGCGAGCTCGGACAAAAAGAACGAGGATGAGGGGGGAAAGCCGGTGGATTATATACATATATACCGGCTGCGTCGATGCCTTAGAAATGCATTATTATGGATGGACTAATAAAGAAAATGGTTGAAGAAATATTGGGAAAAGCCGGGAACAAAAGGGTAGGGCGGGCCGGTAACTGCGCGTAAAAGGAGGCGAGTTTTACGCGGAAACGATGATGAGATATCGACGGTGACGCATTGCGCGGATAAAAGAATAAGATATTACGTAGGAGCGCATAATGAGGGATGAAGAAAATATTGACAACGAAGGATCCTCAATACCCACGACGGAGAGTATTAACACCGATGTAGGATCACGCCTCATTAGGGATGCTCGATGAAGAAAAAACGAGTCGACTTTTTAACGAGGCCTTTCTTTCTTTTTCATCAGCGCGTGGTACCTATAAAATCGTGAGGATTCGAATGTGGACCAACGCAGAAATAAAGCGATGAATATTTACGTAACCTCAAGAGCTCGATTCAACACAGAGGCTTCATTGATTCCTCGGCTCTTGGCGGTGGATTAGCTTCGTTGCGCGCACATCCTGATTCGATATTCGTTTTTCTTTTCGACATCGCAAAATTTTCTCAAAGTCCTTTACGTCGCGTATAGGCATGTAGGTCACATGCGCATATCCGAAGCTTCGAAAAGTAAAAAAAAAAACGTAAAAATATGCGCATCAGCTCCCGGTATAAATGTAAAAATATAAATACACAAAGACTATTGATCAAGGCAAGACGTCAATAGGTTGTCAGCTCAGAAGGAGCAAGCGGAAAATGTTTATCGAGCAGTCTTGTTATTTGTCTAATTTTCCACTTCAGCCCTCCCCATCCCCGCGGCTCTTAATCCGTCTCCATTTGTCTCGCTCCTTGCGTCAGTCTATTTCTCCCGTTTTCTATCAATCCATGTCGCCTTCTTCTCTTTTCGGTAGACAAGCCCGAAAACCGACGTGGCACCGGCAGACGCAACCACCGGCGGTCTGAGCTCCCCCCCCACCCCCTGCCCTCCTTCTGGTCGGCCGGTGCGCGCGTGTGTGTCCGCTCGCACGCTCTGGGAAGCGATGCCGAAGGGCCGATAAGGCGCCGGAAAATCTCACCTCGCTCGGCCTCCTTCTGCCGCTCGTTAGAGACGAGCCAAGTTCGCACGGTTGTTCGGCGCGCGCCGGCTAATGAGAAATAGGCGCGAGGGCATCGCTTAAGTTTCGGCCTTCGTAAGTACCCGCGCCGAGTGGCACTACCGGGGTCGTTGACCCTACGATTCTTCGATGGGGATTTCGTGAGTGCCCCCTTTCATTGATCGCCGCTTTCGTAGTAGTCTACTTGCCCGTGGGTTTTCCTAGTTGTTGTTTTGACTGGTGGGAAGTTTAACTTGATTCAGAATGGGATTCGGTGATTATTATTTAATAAATTTAATAAATTTGTGGAATTCATCAGACTATTTTATTTTGCATTATTGATAGATTCATAGCAAATCGTAATTTATGGTGGACTTTAACAATTTTATTTACGAATATACATATTTCATGAATTATTAATCACTAGTTTCGAATGTAAAATGTTCAGCGCGTATAAATAATGCATTTTGTTAATTCTTGATTCAGTCACAGCGTGTCTTTTTATTTTAAATCAATCCCAATAATAAGAAAAGTAGTATTAATCGAAAGAACCGTTGCATTATTAAAATATTGTTTTCATTGTAATCAAATTCGTTGACGATTTCACACTGCTATAGCAAACAACAGTTAGCCTGTAACCACAACTGCTTCCATCATTACCATGCTTGCATAAGAGTATAATACAGTGCATAGAACGGTTGTTCCCTCCACAGAAGCTCGCTCTTTCGCTTCTGGGAAAAAAGGCTCGGGGTCTATAGATGCAATCTATAGACTCTAATGGGATCTAAAATTCGTCCGCTGTACGCGGGAGTTATGTAGCCTTGACGGACCCTAACAAGATTAACTATCCACCGAGTCTAATGATATCGCATCATATTTTTTTATTAACTATTATTCAGGGATTGACTTGTTACACTTATAAGTGGATACTAAAACGTGTGTTTCTTTTTTTACAGGTACGTAACATCACGACATCGTCGGATTCTCTTTTCGTATTAGAAGTAAGTCTTTTTTTATCGTTCATACTAAAATTTCAAATCTTTTGGTTGTTTTTTAAGTAAAGTGCAGACATTTAAAAAGAAAATTGCTGAAATAATCTAAACAAAGTTTTCTTTTGCTATAAAATCTTTCGTTTATACTCATTTAATAGTATTATTTATTTATCGTCAATAAATTGTATAGTTGGTAAAAATAAACAAGAGTACTGAATTATACAATATTTTAATTTCAGTGTAATTGTTATGTTTATTTAAAAAAAACTTGAGAAAAGACATTGTAATTACTGTAGTGTATTTTAATGTACATAACATTAAAAGTCTCAGAGTAGCTTAGTGGCATGAAAGAGGAAAAATGTCTGCGCTATTAAACAAATAAAAATTGAAACTAAAATTGGCGGTAATTGGGTTGGAAGCGTAAAAGTAGCTCATACGTTGAACAATTATCGATTTTCCCCCGCACGAGTGCGCGTTGATCGCAGAAACAAGTAATTCACTCTGCGCATCGCGGTTGTGTATAACACACAGCGCCGGCCAAGAAAATACTATACGCGAGCTTTACAGTCGGGGTATTTTAATTTTTCGGCGCGGCTCCGCTCCTTTCCGCCGCGGCCGGCGCGGATAAAACGCTCGGTAAATCATTTGCTCGGCAGTTTTATCCGGCCGCAACTTTCACCCACGTCTACGCAAGCCATGCGTAAAGTTCATCAATCTTGCTTCTCGCGCGATTCACCGTATCAAATACATCGTGATGTACCGGCTCGCCTCCTTTCCATTTTTAATGCGGATATGCCCGGGGAGGAGAATAAAAAACGCGATGGGCAGGAACCGAACGCTGTTTTCCTTTTGCATCCGCGGTCGCTGAAAAATGCCATTTTTGGTTACCTTTTTTTACAACTGGTTACGAAGTTTTAGGGTGGCTGTGGCTGATGAATATTGTAAGCGCTTTATCCTTTCGGGTCTTTCAAATTTAGTTGTATTATGCAAAGCGGAAAGCTTCGTTTTTGAAAGACGCATAATTATTATTTTTTATATTAAATATTAAGTTTTGTTATAATCACTATTCAAACGATAATTTAAAGGAAAAAGAAAACTTGAACTGCCTACAAATTTTAAATCAATATTTTAATCTCACAAATACAGATTTAGCGATACATAATTCTCAAGGAAAATATGTATTACTGGAATTTTTTTTAATTATTCAATTCCAATGTATGAGAGCTCATTTTATGCTTTAAATAATAGCAGTTACTAACGATAAATTTGACAAACGGTAAATATAAAGCGCATAATTTTATTATTTATATGAAGATTAGTTTGCTTTCACTAGATTACTTTAAGCTGCCTTAATTAAAAGAAAGTAAATTTATAAAAAAACTGTTTTACTTAATTTTGTCACGTACGTAACTCAATAACAGTACATATTTTTTATTCTGGGCTTTTAATAGTTTGAACAATTCATAATTGTCTTTTTGAGAAAAAGTAATTCATTAATTGATATTGATATCATGTGTGCCAGTCCATACTCTAATAAAAAGTCCCCTTGCAAAAAGAAATTTTTGCGTTTCTTCTGAGAATTTGTGTGGTTTAAAATTAAAGCGCAATTTATGTTCATTTATCAGTTAAATCGTTGTGGAGGACATAAAATTTTATGACATTCAGACGGCGTGTTAGGTTATAAATTAGCCGTCGAATTTTTGTGCTTATCCCATTCCAAGTCCAATAATTGATCTTCAGTACAATGTAATGTATGCACGGAATGTAAGTCACGCAACGTCGGCCAGCGAAATATATAACATGACGCGGGTGTTACGCCATATCCTAATCTTATCTCCTCAGGATATGCGATTCTACAGTGCTTCAGCCACAACCATTTCTTCGTATTTCGCATTATCGTAAAAACTTGGCCTTTGTTCAATATATAAATTTATTACAGTGAAAATTGCACTCTACTTCTATTACTATCTCATTATTAACGAACCCATTTCTTGAAAAATTTATCGGTATTATTCGGAGATAACATTTTAAGCATTTTAATCTTGAAGAATAAAAATTGTTTTTCGAAGAAAAGAGCTGGAAAGAGAAGTCACATGTGGTTGCACAATGTGAGAACAGATGAAGAAATGTTCGATAAATACAGCAATCATCGTAGCAGCTCGTCGTGTATTGCACAGTTAAGATAACGCTCATACATTTACAACATTTTAATGGTATCTTATTTAAAGTAAAGTGCATAAATGCGGAGTAATATTTTTAACATGAGCATAGGGATAAATCGATTAATCGAAAGGTAAAAAAAAGAGTTCCAGAAAATTTACGGTAATAGTAAATAAGTCGAGGGAAATAAAAGAGTTCAGAAATCAATGAATCGTTACCTGCGACAACAGCGTGTTAAAGCCTCTCGAAGTCAACATAATTATCGCGACTATAGCTCCTAAGTGGCTTTTAATCGACAATCGATTCGGCCTACGAAGTACGAAAAAATACGCGAGGCTGAAACTGCAGAAGTAGCGTATTATGCACTGGAAAATCGAACGAATTCCAATAACGAGCCGGTAAAATGCAAGCTATAGCCTTCGAAATTTAACATCCTCTCAGTTCGTCCTGCACCCACATCCAACTTGCGACTGCGCGCCAATTATCAAGACTCGATTCATATGGCTCCTTTCACCTTTTCAACCTCCACCCTGCAAAAGAAGATGGAATTTTTTCAATACACCAAACTCCCGTAGTAACAGTTTCGCGAGAGAGGACTTGGGAAGAAAAGAAGGTCGTCGCCGTAAATAAGCGTCGGCGGAGGTGAATTTTCATTTAGCAGCCAGCGCCGCGCGCCCATCAATGGAACAATCCAAACAAGGGACGGGAAACTCGGGGGCGGTCTCGCGGGGGATAAAATTTTTCGCGCGCAAAACTCGAGACACGCTCGCGCGGAGATCCCCCGGGATTACGTCACGGCACGTAGTTCGTATATTGCGACGCGGCGGTCGTTTCCCTCGCCGCTTCCGCGCCGCCACCGCGACGACCCAGTTTGAAAATTATTGCCGCCGCCGCGCGCTGGCTCTCTCGCCCGACGCCGCCGACGCCTTTACGAGGATTTTAAAAAATAGGATTTCGAACGACTTGTTGAGGCGTCGGAGCTGACATTAAACTTTTACCCTCCCCCCTGACTCCGCGAGCGAGTTTCTAAAATGATCTAGAGCCGAGATGTGACACGTTGAGTATGAACGACTTCTTTTATAAGGAGGTGTTACGTCTATCTTCCCACGAAGTGAAACGATTACTTATTGGTCTCATATTGGTTTTTATACTTTTTTTTTATGTGAACGCGGCAAGACATTTTGCTTCGAGTTGATGCCTGAACGGCTATACGTGATGATTGATAATTTTATGTTAGAAGTCATTCTCAGTGGTGTAAATTTATTTATTAATGTTTGTAATAAATTTTTAGAACTTGTAGAGAAAATTTAAAACGAATGAGTATTAAAAATATGTAATAATCATGAACAAGAATATATGAAAACATAAGTATAGAACGCTTATTGATGAAAAAATGCAATAGATTTAATAACAATTTTCTTTTATACCCAATCTTGAGTTGGAAACTTCTGATTCGCGTACTATGTGGTTGTTGCAATGCGGGGAATCAGCGCAAGTGCATCAACCTCTGTCTGTATCGTAGCAGCAAAAATTTATGAAAAATGCTGCAGCTGATACCATAATATTAATAGTTACAAGAGACATTTTGTCGTCTTCTTGGTATCGAATAAAGCGACGTTATTGTTGCCCTTATTTGCAGACGCGAAAATCAGCGGCGAAAAACTTGAATTGTGTGACCCGATGACACGTTACAAAACTAGTTCGACCGAGCATCCGGTTTTTTCTAGGATTTCTTAGAAGTTCCAAGGTGCGTAGCGCGCGTCATTCCGACGCTTTCTCCGTACGTCTTCAATGCAGTTTGCACTCTTCTTCGCTACTCACCTAAATCTAATTATATTTTATATAACGTTATCAGATTTTCATTAATGTTATTTTGATTAAGGTAGTTCGTAGGTGAAACTAACTATTCAAGAAGTGCACGAAATTTTCAACAAAATTAGTCTATTGAACAATATGTAATTCTGTCTTCACCAGATTGAGACTAGTGTATTAGTTCTTGAGAAATAAAATAAATTAGAGTAGGCGAATTTGATTCTTAACATCGTATGACATTGACAAAAAAAGGAATACTTCGTGTGGTAATTTAAATTAACTAATACAAATGTGCATTTAACTTAATAAAAAAAAGGTTACAATAAATTTATATTGGATTATCTTTTTATAATTATTGTTCGTGAATGAACTTCTACTTGACTCGTGTGGTAGGCTAAGAATTAGCTTAAAAAGTTTATGATATTAATGTGCTTGCGAACTTTGAACAAAATTTTCAACTTTTAAATGTATAAAATTCAAATAAATAATATGAAATCTTCAGTCTAATGAATAATTTATTAGCTTTTTTATTCGGATTATTATAAGAATACCATACTTAAATCACCGGTTGATATTGAAGCGTAAACCGTGTAATTCTCCTGGAATCGTTTGAAGCCAACGAAAGAAATAATGATCCGAAAGCGAGACGAGCCGCGTGCGAAAAGTGATATACACTGCACCGGGACCCCAGCTACCGAAAGAATTTGTTTCATTAGACAGTTTCAATGGTGGGTAAGCACGAAGTGCGCGAATAAACAATTTAACCGGCAGCTAACCTTTTTAAGCGCGACTCAAATGGGAAAACTCGGAGCGACTCGTTTGACGGCATCGAATTGACCCAATTTTTCGTCGGCACCTTTTTTTCTCTCACTTTTCAGCTTCCCCGACCGGCAAAAATCCTAGATCGGAATTTGCACGATAAATTAGAGCAAGTGCAGACCTTCGTAGCGGAAACTCGCCTTCTTTTTCCTACCTGCTTCAATTTATATAGTATTTCGCCGGGATTGAAAGTTTGTTATTCCCGGCCGTTGCCGAAGGGAGAGCGCGAGGCAAGGATTTATACTCGAAATAAAATATCTACCAAGACCAGAATCAAGATTTTCCTTTTAATTGCAATCTCAAATGGAATGGCTGGTACAATTGAAGGAAAGTTTAATTAAATTAATTAGTATAGCCAGTACGTGTTTTAAAACTAAATTTCTGTACTTCACTTTGAATGAGATTCGCTTTTATCCCTGCCACGCAGATTAAAATCGTATAAAACATTTCACGTTACTTCCGAGCGAGGTATGTAATTTAAAAAAAAAATCTACTGCGGGTCTTATCCAAAATGTAAAAAATGTGGATCTAGAGCGCCTTTTAAACCGATCGCTGGTGTGTTCTCGCGTGTCTGTCGCTCTAATGCAGTAACTGCAGAAATAGCTACCCGGATGGATTTGTTATACTCGCTGTACTATTTTAGCTTTTATCTTTGTCATTTTAGGTTATTAGACTATTAAGCTCTTTGGTAATGTCAGCGACTCGTCTGCGTTTATTTCTCATCTGCATTACTTTGTGGCTTTAAGCTAATTGCACTCAACCTTATTCATTCTTTAACAACTGTGCGCTGAAATCTTACAATGTTTTTAAGTAAGAATTAGATTTTTTTAGAAATTCATCAGTCAATTTATTTGGACAAGTACTATGCACCTATGCATCTTATAAACAGAATATTTTTAATTATAGTATTATTGAAAATAGGCAAACCGTAAGAATATTTGCTGAAATAGATATGCGGGGCGTTAAACTCAAAATATTTTAAATCATTTAATTTCGATTGAAGTGCTGATAGCGTAAATGCTATAAATAAAATTAATACAACCCTGGTAGAAATGGCAGCCGTTGGCTAATATGGCGTTTTTAACGGATTTGTTGGGCAACCATTGCTTAAATTATTAAATTAAATTCGATTTTACGGAATAAAATATCGCTTTATAGAGATCACTCATACTTGCAGCTTTTGAGGTACTTCCTTATCCATTAAGTCTAACTACGAGCCCTTAGCCGAGGCTTACGCAGCGCAGCAATACCGAAATGATGGATCGCAGTCCTCTCGCCGTTGAAGTCGAAATAACAGGGCACGTCTCCCCTTTCTCCCTCCCTTTCAAATTAAATTATGATGTATGGAGCGTCTAATTAGCGCGCTCTGCGGCGTGTCCGTATGGGTTACGTCCCACGCGCTGGTGTAGACAGACGACGGGGCCCCCGAACGATCAAACGTTTATCGCGGCTCCGGGGCGACGACTCGCGGGCGAATAAAGTGGCTAATGCCCGAACATCCCTGTAATGCACTCCGGCGCACTGCAATTCGCCAATTTGCTCTCGCGGCGGCCGAAGTGCACTCGCTTTTATCGCGACTCCAGGACCTGGAGCCGCTGAGCGTGTACAAATTTCGTTCGGGAGAGGACACGGGAGAGACCGCCCTCGCACTCGGAAGTACATTCAGCTACTTTACTTTCTCCGTTAAATTTACATAAAGCAAGGTAATACGGCCAGATACGCTAATTGACCTTTACGACCCGCAGCTCTGTGAATCTCTAAAGTAGAGAATGTCATTTAAGCAATTTTAAATAGTATGTATATAATTAATGAAATTTATAGTTTTTCTTTTAAATATATATTTCAATACTATGATGGATCTCGGTTGAGTCCCGAGTACGGCGGCTAGGAAAGTTTTATCATTAGACGTCGTTTCGGCGCTAATCGATAGCGGACCGCGCGCCGGACGTCGCGCCCTCCACCGCCGCCGATGCGGAGTCGCCGCGCGAATCTTGCCTCACGTGCCGCGACGCATTAGCGCGAACAATTTGATGATGAAGCCCCGCCTGCATCGCGACTAGCGAAACTTTAATTAACTCTTTCCCTCCCCCGGAGTCCTCTCGTCTTTAGTGTCCTCGTGCCTTTTTTTCTCCATTTTCCTTTTTAACTTGAACGGGTATAAAGAGGAAATTGATTCGTGCGTAATGTGGATTATGTAAATTAGGTGCACTTACTGTAAGCGGCGGCTTTAGAATATGGATAATGTAATACTGACCCTTTGTAAAATTTTGAATTATAATGTGCAAATATTGATATTTATAAGTGTTATTTAAGATATCATTGTCGTAATGCAATTGTGTGTTTTGAGTAATGCGATCAACTATCCTACATATGCGGAAGAGATATTGCATTATGCGTTAATTCATTGTTGAGCTTCTATGCCACGGAGTTAATTTTCCCATTAAAATTATATGAAAAGAAAACGCAATTGTGGGTAAGCTAATCCCACTGGAAATTATTTTGGAAAATCACCCTCAGTTCTACGAAATTTTCGGAAATTTAGTGCAACATTTTAAAAGAGAGGAAATTTTTTCAAATCTCTTTCTATGTAATATTTTAATCCTATTTAATTTTGTGAATAATATTATTAAATATGCCAAGCTTGTGCGAAAATTCAATATTCTTTATTATCAGATTTTCTTTATTAAAAGTAGTATAACAATATCGGTGGTATGTTCTGGTTAGAAACTAGTAGTCGTTTTTTGCTGCAGGCGCTTGTTTTAATTAGTTGGGAAGTATTAGCCGATTACTCCAAAAATAAACGATGCTCGCTCGACCTGAAAAATATCAGAGGCAAAAGTGGATCAACTCGTTAACTAATGAGTCTTACCCTACGCTCGCGTTCGCCCTTTAAATTTTCTCATATAAAATTATATTAATCTAGCTAATACGAGTACGCACGGCGTAAAAGGCGAAAATAAGTACTTCTTTTTTCAATTTGTCCGGTTAATTTTTTAACGCGAGTAATGGACAAACAGTTTCGAGTCGTGCAGCTTTTAACGTAATTTTCCAATTAAAAAAAATTGAATTTCTCAGAAAACTCAGTTTTCCGCAATTGCAACGCGCCACCGTGGCCGCTGGTCGCGCCGTATTAATTTAAATTTTGTCTACAAGCAAAATGGTACCCTGATGCTAACGAACCACTCGAGCAGCTTAGCCTCTTCTTGGCTTTCTTAAAACGTGACCTTATTCATGGTCCTTCGCTTGTTGTTGTGCCAAAAGTCGAGGGTTTCCTCATTGCATTAGACTGTTCATTTGTCTGGCATGGCTTTATTGAAGCCCCAATTTTACTTTTAGATTTATCGACATTCTTCTTTTGGTTTGTTCTAAATTAATTAATAATGGAAATCAAGGCTGCAACGATATTGTCTATAAAATTATTGCGGTATAAGGTAAACATTTTTATCTACGCCACTTTAAAAGCCCTCGCCTTTCTTTTACCCCATTTTTAATCAATCTCTGCAGTTAATCAATACTGCGATCTTTTCTTTCGATCGTATATTTTTTTGACTATATACTCGTGTGTAATTTTAATAACAGCGATTTTTTATAACGTAAAGCTAGCAGTCAAAAAAGGTGATCTAAAATGCAATATTCACTTTTGGTCCAATTTCCATTCTAATTATTTTATTAGAATACATATTCCTAATAATGCCAAATTATCGTTATTTTAAAATTGCTTATAAATGTAATAATCAAATTGATACTATTTAATTTCAATATCGCAAAGTGCCATTTAATGAAAATTTTTGAAAGGAAAAATCCATTGCACGAACGAAGCGATCCCTCAATTTCTCCGAGATTTTGGTAATTGGTTCCCACGGGACGATTGGACGAAAGTGAAATCGAGCGCGGATTTGCGCCCCGGCGGCGATGCGATGAAAACGCCATTAGGTGCGCCGCACCGCTGATCGGTCCCGCCGCCTGGGATTCGAGTGTTGCCGGATTATCTCGCTCCTTCCGTCCGCTGGGCCGCTGGGCGCGCGCGCGACCGGAACCCGCGGAATCGATGGACTGCCAGCGAGGTCCCCATCCGCAGGACCTATAGCAATGTGTTAAAGTTGAAACACTCGTCTCTGTAAACGCCGGTGTCCGTTGCGAAAGACAAAGCGTCAAATTATGTTAATTAGTAGCTCGTTCGAATAGCAATCAGTTTTGTATACGTAATTGGTTACCAGCTTCGTAGTTTGTTGGAACAATTTGTAATTTATTTTTTGAGTGGAAGAGTTTATTGCGTCGGTGCTCTTCTTTCATCTTGAGAATCATCATTTTTACAGTTAAAGTTTGCTTTTCTTTTCAATTTTCCACACAATGAAATTTTATCGAGCAATTAAACCGAAGAGAGACAATTAGTTTAAAGTAACACGGTTTTTGAAACGGTATTCTGACCTTTGTTACGGCATTGTATAGAAAATTTTTCGAATATTCAATCCGTTTTTACAATATTGAAATATTTATTTTAGAAATTCTTAATCCTTATTTATTATTATTATAAGAATAAATGATACAATTAAAATTGAAAAAATCAGTTATTAATCTTACGATACCAGTTTATTTTAATCGCTATAAAAATATAACTGGTACAAAAATAAATTTTGTTATTTATCCTGCACAACATATTTACTAAACAGTTCTTCCCCTGCATTTATTCCCGTACTATTTACAACTACAGTCCACCGAGCAAAGTTGAAGCGACGACCAGTGGCGCTTCAATTTCGGTCTCTCGAAAAATCGTCGTTAAAGGAAAAGGCGGAAGGAGCCGCGACGACCTGTGCGCGCAATGCTAATGGCCAGGGGCCGCCGGAAGTCGAGCGGAACGCCGCGTCCGGTTTTTCGTAGCTCCGTGCCGGAGATTGCGTCCTCCCGCCTTTCCACCCCGCCCCTCCGCCTTTTCTTCGTCCCGAAGAGGCTGCCTCGCCGCCCGCGAGGTCGAGGCGCAGGTTAGCGCGGGAGGCGCGGCCAGACGCTCGTCCTCAAAATTGCCCCGATTCTTCCCGCTGCTTTCTCTATTTCCTAACCGCTTCTTATTATGACTCTTCGCTTTTCTGACTTCGTGTGTACACGCTGGATAATCCGATTTTTGTCATGCTGTAGAGTAGGCGATTTAAATGACTGTCATGAATATTGATGAATATGTATATTTGGAAAATAATAGCTTAATTTTTTTAAATTAATTCATCGTTCCTAACGAAGAAAAGCGCATTTCAAAAAAAGGCCTTTTTTAAGTTCTAGAGAAAAGTAAACTCTTCTAAAGACTGATAAACTTAGGGAATCATACGAACGATACCTCAAATTTACCAGATTCTGGAAGAGTTTGCTTTTCTCTAGTGCTTTAAAAATGGCAAATTAAAATTAATCTTTTTTGAAATGTGCTTTATCATCATCAGAAACGATGAATTAATTAATATGTTAATGTGATTATACTTTTATTAATATAGTGATTGAATTCTTACTACGTATTCTTGCACGTGATTAATATTTAAACTAGGTTATTACGTTAATGTTAAAAATATCTGTCACGAATATTATTTCTGAAATTCGTTATCAGCCTGAAATGGTTTTTTAAAATATAAATGCAATATTTACTCAAAATTTATATCTAAGATTTTAGACGTAAGTAATTAAATTAACGCTGCCAAACATCAAAGGCAAGAGGAGGCAAACTATGTCTGAGCTTTTTTGAAAAATGAAAGTTAAAGAGTAAAATAAAAGTTGCCTTTTTTAAATAAAGGTAATTTTGTTTAATATTAATCTGATAAAAATGAAATTTAAAGAGTAAAATAAAAGTTGCCTTTTTTTAAATAAAGGTAATTTTGTTTAATCTTAAGCTGATAAAATGTTTTCTGTATGGTTAAAATCTTAGGATTAAGTGTTGTTTATTAAAAATTATTCAGGAAGACATAATGTTTAGAATAATATCTCAAATTCTTGAGTATGTTAATTTTTGTAAATATTACTGATATTCACGAAAATATTTTGATGAAAACGTAGAACTAACTAAAATCTTGAAAAGCTATTTCACTTCTCCCTTTATATAAAGTATAGAAATACGCATATCACGTGGTTAGTAATGTCTCACGTACTTCGATGATATGGTTCTTTTTTTAGAAATGACTAACCAGCTCCCAGACAAGCTTGACTCCTCGCAATCTTAAATAGGTCACGAAATTGAACTTATTATGTATTTCTCCGCGGCGATTAAAAACATTTCACGGCGGCTTGATCTTTCTCCCCCCTAATTGTTAGATTTAACAATCTGAAAACAGGGCTTAGAACGTTAAGCTCGAAATTGTCGCTTAACCGGAAGATCAAGATCAGTTTTTAACGGAGTTAAAAAACTTTTCCGCCCCGGAAAATTCAATCAAGCTGGAAAAGTTTTCTCATCGCCCCCGGGGAGTTTTTTTTACACCACCTTCCTACCGAGGCGCATCAGCACCGGAAAAATTCGCTAAAATCTTCCGTCCGGAGTATCGGATCTAAAAAACGATCCTGCAGTAACTGTTCGGAATCAAAAGGAAACGCGGTCATTGTGTTCGCGTTTGAAGGCACCGCGAGAGAACAAAGTGACAAATAAAAGAGCCGGGATTTGCCGTGTGAACGCTCGGTGTATCGCGTAAGCCCCCGGTACAAAAAAAAAGCATTCCTTATCTTCCGCGATGACTTTTGCCTACACCTGACCTGGATTGTTTCGCCACGCGCGCGGCACACATTTTTTTCTCTACCCTTTACAATCTTCACTTTGGACGGATTTTTAATTACTTTCCATTTTGCGGCTTTTATGCGTAGCCTTGGACTCGCCTCCGTTCTTTCGCCGGTTGAAGACAAAAAAAAAAAGAAAAATGGAAAAAAATGTGTCACTTTCGGAGCAAAAAGCCTCATTGCCGTGAAAGACTTTTGTGAAGAATACCCTCTTTCTTTGAATTACTTGCGACCAGGGGATGAGATAAAATGATGCTGAAATAGGTATATCAATGTATTGTTCGCTAAAACTGCAGCCCTTCCCACTCTTGCAAATACTGCGATGATATAATACCTTTCAGTTACATTTTTTTCGTTTCGCAATTTTTAACATGACTAATGTTAAATACAGGTATCGCATTTGGATGCAGTAAACTTTATTCGGGAAAAACTGTTTTGAAAATTTCGCGCTCTTAACTCTTTATAATCTCGTTATTTTTCTAGAGATAATTGGAGTGTAACATTTTCAGAACAAAAAAGTTACAAAGAATTTTGAATAATCATAACTTGTAGTACTAAGACATTTATAAAGCCATTTTTAGAACAGTATAATTCTTTTTTATTATCCTAATATATAGCAAGTTAACTGTTTGAGTATAATTTTTATGATTCACATTTCCATCAAATTTCAATATTCAGGATATTCATCTATAAAATCTTAATTGCCGCCACCGCCGACATTTGGATGTGCTCGGAAAACATTTTATGCGCACGCGATCAAAAATTTAACGTTCCCAATTTCACTTTATACACTATAAAAATAAAAGCAACCGGGTAAATGAACGAAATAGGGAACTATAGAAAAGACCGAGAACAAGAGTGGGATAAAGAACTCTGATGGAAGTATAACTGCAATTTTTCGGAAAGGTGCATCCCGGAAAAAAGTGCCGAGCCGGCGAGATTCGTGGGTTGCGAGATGAAATCGAGGAGCCATCGACCGGGCAGAAATTGCAGTCACGATAGCAACGGCGATTGGTCGATTTTCGAGTGGTGGCTTGGCCTTTTGTTGCCCCCGAGGACTCGCTACTATCCTTTTTTTTACGGCTATATTAAGGATGATTTAGCGAGGTGTATATATAGTGTGCCCGTTCGTGATGTAATGCGGTCACTTGCAATGAATTAATGCTCCGGAATCTTTTTTAAATTGAGACCGCTCGCCTTTTTTTGCGACGTAATTTTCTTGAATATAGCTTAGATTGATGGATATACGGAGTCGTGTCTGATGTCTATATAAGTACAGTAAATTGATAATGGAAATAAAAATCACGAGTAATATGTAGTGGCTAAAATAATGCATGAAAAACGTAAATTTTCTGAATTTTATACTTTAATAGTAAGATATAAAAAATCGATTTCATTTGATTTTTGTTAACAATATTTATCATATTTAAATCCTTAGTAGTAAAATTTTTTTACTTCGTTTGAACACATTTATGCATTAAAATGATAAATATCTCTAAAATAAACTTCAAACACTCGAATGAAGCTTGTGGAAAGGGAGCAGCATTACGTTACAGGACGTTTTCGATCAGACAAATTAAAGGTACACTTCACCAGGCAAACATCTCGAGACACAATCGCGACCACGAAGCGCCGGCAAAAAGTCCCCTTTAAAGACAGTCGAGAGAGAGAGAAAAAGAGAGAGAGAAGGGGAGAGAGAGAGTCGATCATTGGCTTTCCCCGCTGGGGCTCACCCTCACCCTAAAGCACTCGGGCGCTGAAAAGGGGTGAAGATTCACGAGTGCACTCGCTCGGGCGTCCTTACGTCTTTCGGGGAGTCACGCTATGACACATTTTCACACAATGCTGGTGGCGGCGACCACCGTGGACGCCTCTTGCCTTCCCACCTCCTTTCCTTTTTTCTCCTAACAATATGACCCAGCGCCGAGCTCCACAAAGCTGATCAGCGTAGCGACGGCGAAGGGCAGCGCTGTTCGGATTTTTTACATAAAATATTGAAATTTTTGTCTATACTGCCTGCGAAAAGGTTACAATGGTTACAACATTTTTAGTTGTAGTATTTTAAGTTAATCAAATAATTTGTAGTAATTAAATTTCTTATTTTCGTTGTTTCTTCTGTTGCAGGTGAGTTGTACCAAGGTTCGTCGTGATATACATAACTTTATGCGTAAGTTGAAATATATTACGTCCTTTTATTAGATCAATTTTGCCTTTACCTTGACTGAAATTGACCTTTTTTAGGTTTAATAAAGCCATTCATTAGCTAAAAGCTGACTAATTAGTGAATAATTTACCCTCTAAAAATGTCGCATTTATTCAGCAATTTATCATAGTTGTTAATACAATACATACTCGTACTAAGTACCTATCTCTTAAATTAATTTTAAAAACTTTTTCCTAATTGAAACTTAACAAGAAAAACTTAAAAATATCTAAAGTACATCGTCATAAATAATAAAAAATTATAAAATTAAAATATTCCTCAAATGGATAAGTTTTTTGCCGTTTTTTGACAATTAATTAGAATACCAAACAAATAAAAAAGACTTGAAATTTGTTCTATTCAAATCGAAAAATGAATAAATCACTCAACTCGAAGCTTCGGGCATCCTTCATCACGATGCCCGATGGACTACTTGTTCTCTTTACCGCTGCATCTCGAATCCGTCGAAGTTGCCGACTTCTGACTCCGTTAAGCAGAAGCACAAATTGAGCACTTTATCCCAATGAAGCGAGCCGTCAGTGGTGCACAGCCGAGGAAAGAATTCCGCTACACCGACACGCCGTTGTTTGCGAGCATCTCCGTCTCTCGCCAATCGATACAGCGCGGCTTCAAAGGACAAGTGGAGAGAAAAGTCCTAAGTGAATTACTCGATGGTCTTCCACTGATCGAACGCTGCAACGCAATAGTCCGCGTTTCTTGAAAGTCTGCTTGGAATATCTCGGGGAAGCTTTTGACCGCTTGTTTTTCCTGCTACACTTTTACGTATCCGCTGGGCAAAGTTCGCCTTTTGAGGTAGTAGTTCATCGCACAAAGTTGCAGTCGAATCGAAATTTTTCGAAATTGTTTAATCAAATTATTATAATAAAAAAAAGAATAATAAATGTCATTAAAATATCAACTTTATATAATTATTCTATTTCTGTTGAATTTTTGGTCTCATTTCGCAGAGATCCGATTTTAGATACATTTTATTTCTGAAGATTATTATTTTTTAATTAAATTTTGTTTGCCATTGTTACCAATTTTATACATTAACTTTACTACAATGAATAATAAAATACTTGAAATAAAGAATTCCACGATTCTTAATGCGATCTAGACACGTGGAGTAAATGGCACCCCGGGGCAACGTAGGACACCTGAACAAACGCTCAATGTAAATAAATAACTAAAAGCCTCTCTATACCGCGTATCCTCGCAAAAAAATCCACCCAGCATCAGAACCCGAGTTTGCTTATCCGCGCGCGCGCGTACAGGTAGCGGCTCCGGTCTCAACGCGGTAGGGATCCCGGGGCTTCAAAAGCTCGCGCGACAATGTACCCGCGACTTGTTCTCTTCGGTTCATGCAAATTGAATGGGGGGTGTCGGGTCCCGTGTGTGCGCGCACCCCGGGCTGGCCACTTCGCGAGCACACACGTGCGCGCGCGCGCCGGGGTTCGTTAGCGATTTCCATTGTAAGCCGGCGTGTAAACAGCGCGGCGCTGCCAGTTCGCGAGTTCTCATTGGGAAAATCGCTCTTTCTCCGCGAGCGCCGCCCGGGCAGATAACCAACTTCTGCCCGCGCCAACTCTCGCTCCGTCTTCCTCTTCTCTCTTGCTTGCATGTGTGAATCGAGTTCGAAAGTTGCGGGAGATGCGCCAGCGGTGTTTCCAAGTTTTTCGTGGTGTTCGCTCGGGATTAAGAGAGTATTGACTTTCTTGGACTTCTTCTTCTAAGCTTTTTACTGATTTTAAGGTGATTCATGGAGAGATTTAATTTAATTACTGTAGAAGATTAAAGATTATTATAGATTTTGAAGAATGTTTCAGTATTTACGCGGATATCAGTTGCCGAATAAATATTAAAGAAAAAATTCTTACATTTTCTTGATGATAACAAAAAATAACATTAGACCGTATTTTTTTACAATAGTACAAGCCGAATTTCAAAGTGACTGAATTAATTCCTCTGCCTTCCGCAGCGATCAAATCTTTTATCGCACACATTACTTCTTTAATCGCATAAAGTATGAGATCGAATCACACGAAACCCAAGACATTCCAGCTAAACGCGGTACAAACGGTCGCCTCGTTACTTTCGCCTCCCATTCATCTCGCCCGTAAAAAAAAAGGAACGAGAGAGAAAAAAATGTTATCAACCCACGCTATCGCAACATAATTATCAAAAACCCGAAGGTCGCGTGAATTCGTGCCCGGGGAGGAACTGCCGAGTGGTGAAAAAAAAAAATTTTCGGCGACAACGACGAGCGACGGCCCGAAAAACTGGATCGCTCCTTATCGCAGGGCCGAGTATGGAACTGCAGGCATCGCGCGCCGCTCGGGTTTATCGCTGACCTCTCTCGGCTCGCCGCCGGGATTCGGGGCGGCGGTGGAGGTACACACGCGCGACCGGAGGGGGCGGGAGGGGGAGAGACGAGGTTCTCCAACAAGCTGCTCTGTCGGAGCTCACTCGGCCAGATAACGCATTTACCGCTCAAAGCGGAGACGAGAGCCGGGCCGACTTTGTCATGGAGATGGATCAATTCCGGCCAGTTTAGGATCCGGACAACCCTTAGCCTGCTTTTTCGTGCGAGGCAAATAACCCGGGGGCCGGTTTTTCTCCATCTCATTTTCTTCGCCGCTTATCTCTTTTTTTTGGCGCGAGGATATCGATTGTACGCGGGAATCGAGGTTAGACAGTCGCAGGTGAGATTCGCTAAAAATACGAGCTTTTTTACCCCCATCGCTGTTGGTGCGTCGGTGCGCGGCCCGGTGGTTGACCTGATTTCCGCGCGCTTTTTGAGCTTGAATCTCCAAGCGAACGTTGCGTTATAAAATTATAATTTTTTTTTCAACATTTTGCGTCGATACGTGAAATTCCTTTAATAATTACAAAATGTAAAAATTTGATGGTCAGTTCTGACGTACTAAAATCCACACCTGAAAAAACATAACTAGGGAAAAACTACACTAAAAATTTTAGGTAAAATACTTATTCCGTGTAAATATAACTATCCATCAGGTCAATTTTCCCGCACTTATCGTAATTTTCTGCAAACCTTCAATGTGTCCCACAGCACTTGAAGCATTCCCATAGAATTTTTCTACTCTTAAAAAACGGGGAAAAGAAGAAGATCAGACGAATTACGCGTAGGAAGAACGTTTGCGTGGCTCGGGGCGCGTCGAATTGAGGGGGACAAAGGCGAGCGCCGCGGCGGATTCCAGAAACGTCGCGCTATACATCGCCGCAATTTTTCAAGCGGCCGCGCGGCAGCTCCTGTGCTGTCGCAATCGAGCCCCCGTCGCGCAATTGGAACAATTAGCCGGGGCCCTCGCGACGGCGGCGGTCGCTCGAATTCCACGTCCGCGCCGCGGCGGCCGCGAGCGCGAAACAATGCGGAGGCGGCGACGGCAATTTCCACCAATTAAACGTGCGCTGAACCTCGCGCCTTTCGCGGAATCTGATTTTATCCCTTTTCGGCTCGGCGGAGCTCGCGTGCCCGGGGAGGAAGGCACGTAACCCCGTCGCGGCACTGATTTTAGAAAGTTTCGGCAGCGCGGAGAGACGCGGCTCTATTATACACTTTTTACTCGAGATCTCATAAAGCTGATATGATGATGATAAAAGGCTGATAGGAAGAGAGCGAGTTGCATGCGCGTCAGTTTTCGCGAGTCTTGATGATGAGTATAAATATTTATTTACTTGGGAATGCATCGTTTTCATCTCACCGTTTCGCATGACGAAGGCTATTTTAAGAGAAAATGCGTACACAGGTTTTTTTTTAAATAAAACGGTATGGTGATCTTTTCAGCGACAAAATAGCGTGCGATAAATATTCATTTTTAAATTTTAACGAAGCGACGATTTTTTATGCACTTTTGTAAAACCCGTATCGAAATGCTCTCTTGTTATCAGGATGGTATGAATGGCTTTGTTTCATAACTTAATACTCAATAAATGAAATATAAATTGATATTGTTGTTGCAATGGCTTTTCTGCAAAAGTAATGATCAGCATCAACATGTCAGAGTGAAACGATATGTTTACGTTGCACATAGTAAACGAATAATTGTTTTTCTCCCTGACTGCGTAAACTGACCTAAACGAATTTATTAAAATAACAAGGGAGGGAACGAGGGGACTATTTCAAAATTTCATTTCCTTGTATTCATTTTAAAATCGCATTTCCTGCTATAATAATACCCAGATAATTATCATTTAATATTGTCGACTAATTAATTTGCTGCGTTATTAAAACTTGATTATTGCTGTGAGCTATAATAGCAAAGTAATTAAGTAAAGATTCGAGATTTAAAGATAATAAATTTATGTTTTCTATAAATAATAATAATAATCATGACATGTTTTGATGTAAAATTTTATAATTATATATAAATATATAATAGAGATTAATGAAACATTATCATTTTTCATTAACAATTTAAATACTTGTATAAATGTAGAGCTCATTAATCCCATCCAGAAACCAATCGAATTCTCAACAGTAAGCCCAATTAAACCACAATTTTCCGATGTATATTTGTCCTACCCAAATTATTGTTGTCGAACTTATTGTCTCTGTCAGTATTGAATCGCCGTTGAGCTCATCGTATAGACACGCGGCTAATCGCGTGGCTTTTCTCAATTTACCCCGAAATTCCAACGGATACACACACGATTTCTCATTCCCTCCTGATCCGCCCCCGCCGCTGACGATTCGAAAAAAGAACTCCAGATCCCTCGGCGGGTTGGCATTCATCATCCGGTGGCGCTCTTTTTTTTCCCAGCCGAGCCGCTCGCAATATAGCCTCCTTCGTAAATGGGTCAAAAAAATTGCTCGCGAGGAGGGACGAAAGAGAGGCGCTTCTGCGCCTGCACTCGACCTGGCGCTTTGGCGCGCGGTCAAAAATCGAGCCGCCGCCGCCACTGTGCTGTACTTGTTGCTGTGTCTCGAGCTGCTCGATAATCGCGCGAAATTGGAGCGACGCTAAGCCAAAAGTACCGGGCCTTGCGTAACCTGCAGCGCGGCGTGTTTACGTACGTGGAAAAATGTTATCGAAAACTCGAAATCCGCAGACACTTGTTTTCGGAGCGCGAGCGACTTGGGCGTGTTGGTTCTGCTTTATTTTAGGGGGCAGCACTTTGAGTCGGTGATCTTTCAATCGTAGGCGCAACGATTCTTGAAAATTTTTGCTAAAATCGTTGGAAGAGAATAAATAATGTTTTTTGTAGATACAGCTTGAGTGGGAGATATTCTCTATGCATAGCTGATCTTGATTATTTAAGAGAGTCTTGCTTTCATCGCGGATCGTAAATGTCCAATCTGGATCGAAATGAGAGTCTAGTTTTCGACATAAGTCGAGATTCGCTTCATCATCTCGCCCAAAATTGTTTACAAATCTCAACTAGTCTCGATCAAGTTTCTCACGACTGATACTACAATTAAGCCATTTTTTAAATGTTTCCAAAATATTATTACAAATTTTTATAAGTAAAATTTTCAATAACTTGACATCACTAATTGAATAATGTTTACAACGTAATAATAATTTGCACAAGTAACAGCGGAATATGTAGAATTCCTTACCTCTACGTTCGACAGTGTGCCCAATAAGCGTTAATACAGTATTTATTGATTGCAAGGGCAACCTCCAACAAGTATGGGTCACCATTACGCAATCTCAAATTAAACTTACATTATATAACATAAATTCGGTAGTATAACTGTTTAATTTCACAAATTACATTGATATACTGCTATAATTAAATTAAGTAAAAACCTTTAAAATTTAATGAATAAAATGTTTTTCTATAAAGTCTTCTTAAAATGTGAATAGCTAAATTGCAATGCGCCGTTTTGATGAACTTTTGAAAAGAAATAATTCTGTTAAGTCACGGTTACTTTCCTCAAGTATTAGTATTTTCATTAGATGGTTACTACTTTTAGTTCCAGTTTACGTTGTCTTGTACACGTTACCGGGTTAGTTTCGCGCTGTGTCACTTCACGCGAACATATCGTTTTAGCTTCTGCAACTATGCTGGTAAGAGAAAGTCATGAGAGCTATGCTGCACTCTCTCGACATATTTGCCAGCTCGCCAATCCCAATCGACATTGTCCGGTCCATAAGTACACTAGCAAACTAAAAGACATCCAAATTTGTAGTAAATATTTAATGTTTTCTTATCTTCACAAAGGCCCACCGCGGAATTGCTGATAACAGCGGTTCATTTTGTATCTAATCATTTGTATCCGTTGTTTTTTTTTTTAATCGCAACCAAAATAAACATTTTGTTTTCTTCATGATACTGTGAACTCTATTTAATTACTTTAGTTGGTACACAACAATTATAATAATTTCTAACACCTACTGTAGACTGACTTATTCGTTTAATTAATTTATTTACTTCTAATATATCATTTCGTTCTTACAATTTTAATTTTATACGCACGACCTTCCAACAAAGAATTCAAAATTAACTATCAATTTTTTTTTGCCTTCGAATCAGTCTCCAAAAGGAACGAGCTCCACGTGCGCACTTCATCATTAATTAATGCGTTCACGTCATTCTGCAGACAATACAAACCCTTGCGCACAAAGAAAAGTCCCTAATGCGCACATTCGTACGAATCGGAAATCCGCGCGCGGACGACGGGAGAGCCGTTATACTCTGTTCCGCCAAATATTCATGGCCTTGGGTATAAGCTCGTGCAAATTATTAGCGCGCCCTCGCGTTCGAGGAGGAAGTGAATATCGCAGTCGGGAGAGGAGACGACGGGACGGGGGGGACCGAGGAGGGGGTCTTTGGCTGGCGGACGTGAAGTTTTTCGAATTAAATACATGGCCACGCGTGATGTCACCGCTCACGATGCACGAACGTGCTTTCCTTCTTTTTGTGTCCGTCCTTTCGAGAGCGCGATGATTCACGCCTAATTAAAGGGCGCTGCCTCTTTTTGTATCGCTCGCCCCCTCCCTTTTCAAAGGAGGCCTCTCTTAACCAATATTATTTGCTCGAGGGTAATTCCTACGTATCGCGTTTACGTTTCACCGCATCGATGTATTAATTATAACGTTTATTTTCTTCCAGGATTTTGGGCATGAACCATGTGTTTATTTTTAATTATTTAATTTTTAAATTTATATTTAATTGCTTTACAGTGAGGAAATATGCTATTTTAACTATTTACAACAGTTTATCGTACAGGAGTTTTCTTTCGAAATTCTATGCAGAAATATTTTAAAAAACACTGATGCTTTAATTTTTGTCTTGTTTTAATTACGTCAGGTTTAAGGAAAGTTTATTTTATAAATATCATCCTTTATAGTGGTTTGAAGTAAAATCAATCAAATAAAAAAAAATTACACACTCGGAGCGCTTAAAATATCAGTCTTAATTCAACACTAGGGCGCAATCGTGCGGATCGTTCAATAAACGCGTCAGTTTCAGCGCGAGTCTAGAACTCGCCGAAATTTCAATATCCGCCTTGCTCGTGGCTCGAATAGTTTATTTAAATTTCTCAGACGATCCAACTTCGTGAATTAAACAACTTCAATAGCGCGCGGCTCAAAGCGGCCCCGGCGAAATTTCTTATTTACGCTTCTTGTCAAAATGCCTGGTGTTAATTAAGAATTGATAATTAAAATGGAATATCCTGCAGGTGGCGCCATTATGAAAATGAAAGAGCATTTTGTGGGCTACTTTGCTCCACTCTCTTTGAGAGATTTTAATGACGCGAAATTTTGCGACTTCCTTTTGGACAGTTTCATCTTTTCAGCGATAGAAAAGTTTATCATCATCAGATTTACGATGACTTAATTCTGTGTGGTATGGTGTACATAATTTTGTGACTAATCCCTAATTCAGTGCTAATGACGAAATCAACTGATATTTGAGTCATTATCACTTAAGTGAAAAAAAATATTGTCTTTACTTTTTAAAATGAAAATTTTATTTTTAAAAATGTACTTTTTAAATTAAACAGAAACACATGAGATAAAATGGATTCTAAATAATTGTTAAATAACGTTTACTTAATTTCTATTTTTAAGAAATCTCAAGAAAAAAACTAAACTTCAAAATTCTTGTATACAGATTTAAAAAAAAAGGTTCCCTATTTTTACGATGTATTTTTAACGTTTCAGGGTTGTTCCGCTGAGTAGACGAGCAGACAAAACGTGGCGGATTCGGTGACCCCGCTTAGCTGTATTACAAAGAGGACGAGGAGGAGGCACCCGAGTTAGCCGTCGAGAGCTGCGCAAAAAAGGGAGATGCGTGAATACAAGATCGTGGTATTGGGGAGCGGAGGTGTCGGCAAGTCCGCCCTCACCGTACAGTTTGTCCAGGGCATATTCGTCGAGAAATACGACCCGACCATCGAGGACAGCTACCGGAAGCACGTCGAGGTCGACGGCCAGCAATGCATGCTCGAAATCCTCGACACGGCCGGCACGGTAATTAAACGCCTCACTCCGCTTGCTTATAGGTTAGGTTGCTTTATGCGAGCTCTACTTTGCCGGCTATATAGTTTGACTTGCACTGCTTTCTTAGATTGCATTTTACATTTATCTTTGATCAAATGATTTAAAGTAGTAATTTAAAACGATTCATTTTTTTTTCTTTAAAAATATCTATTTCTTCATCAAATGTTTGGTTCTCTGGTCAATTTTTTAAATATAAATTTTATGAAAGAAAATATATATAGACACTTATAATTTCTTTCATTTTTGTAAAGAATAAAAGATTAAAAAATTAAAGAAAAAAAGTTTTTTAACATCAAACAAATTGTAAAATGAAAATTGCTTACATGCAGTAACGGAGACAAAAAAATTACTTCACATAAGTAGAGAAAGTATTGCACTTGAGTATACAATGAAAGCAGAAGAGCAAACTAGGTTTTGTTTGTTTTAAGCTCGAATGAAGCGCAGCCTACTTTCATAGTAAACCCCTAAATTTTCAATCTCCAGAAAATTCATAAAATTAAAAAAAAAAAAAATATCCCGAAGAGCGAAAAGCTTGTAACCAACTTTTACCCTGTAAAAAAAGTTTTAAATCAAGGCACAGGGGATAAATTTATCATCGTAAAAGCGATACTCGCGTCAATTGCATCGTTTGCTTATAATGAAAATTTACACTGGCCCGGCTCGTAAAAAAAAAATTCGGGTCACGTGCGACACACCGGGACGAAAAGAGGTTAATCACACAAGGGGCTTTTAAAAAATCAGAGCGACGCGTTACTTTGGCGCGCGCGAGGGGAAAAAGCGCTTTGAGAGTTAACTTTCGCTATAAGACCCCCGTGGGATCGCGCCGATGTAGTATGAATAGCTTACACCGTCGGTCAAGTATTAGGTACCTTAACTTTGAGTTGAAACGAGCCAATGTCAAGATTGTCAGCTTTACCTGCACTTTTTTATTGAAAGCTACTTATTTTAATGTAAAATTACTTTCCTGCTTTTTTAATTTATGATGTATACTATTTGGGTTGAAATTAAAGTAAAAAGAATATCTTGTACTTTATTTAAGTAAGAAAAAAACTATTGATTATTTTTAAAGTTTAATTTGAAGTAATTAAAATAGCGAAATGAAATAAAAAATATTAAAATCTAAAAGAAAATAAACAAGAAAGACTCAAAGTTTATTCTGCATTCTTGAAAGAAACTAATTAAAAAAATAAAAAATATTCTTTTGTATGATTTTATAGTTAGATTCCTTTTTACAATAGATCGCAAATATAACGTTACATTATAATTCTACTGACTATAAAATTTGTCTTACTTTTAAAAAAATTATTTTGACCATTTTAATGCTCACTTCGCTAAAGATGAAATTTTCATTGATAATATTGCATCTAAAAGATTACAAACTTACAAAATACATTAGAACAAGAGCGCGCAGTGCTGCTTCGAGAATAAAATATGACATACGATGGTCGTTAAAAGTAGGCGTGAAACGTATGGGTGTCTAATGCACTTGGTGTTTCGGTCGCAGGAACAATTCACGGCCATGAGGGACCTGTACATGAAGAACGGCCAGGGCTTCGTGCTCGTCTACTCGATAACGGCCCAGTCGACGTTCAACGACCTGCACGACCTGAGGGAGCAGATACTGCGGGTAAAGGACACGGACGACGTGCCGATGGTGCTCGTCGGCAACAAATGCGACCTCGAGGACGAGAGGGTAGTCGGCAAGGAGCAGGGCATCAATCTCGCCCGCCAGTACAACTGCGCCTTCATGGAGACATCCGCCAAAGCAAGAGTTAACGTACACGATGTGAGTGCCCATTTGTCTCTCTCTCTCTCTTTCTCTCTATATACCGTTTTGGCGTTTTCCCTTTCCGAGTTGCATTACCCCTTTTCTGCACGACGACGAGATCACTCTATCGATTATTTATTCTTGTAAAAATGATGATGATTACTCGAATTTTTTTGATGTATTGTAAATTTTTCGAGAATAATTCTCCGAAAATGTCATAATTTCTCACGAGCTTACCATTTTTTTCTACTTTAGAAGAATATCTTCTCTTAATTGTTTTTTTAGCCGTACTTAATTCCCATTTTTTCTGAATCTACTCTCTAAGTAGTTTCATTAATGAACTGATTTATAGGTGTACTACAATTTAGTAGTATATTTCCGTGTATGAATAAAGATGAACCAAAATCAATTGCTTCCATATCCTTCATTACCCTGAAAGCTTCTGTCAGACTGACAAGACCTGCATTACCGACCATCAAACTTTATACTGCTAAATCCATATATCTACCCATCACTGCTAAAAAGCGTTAAATTATTCACAAACATTTGAATTTCTTGTTTAAATAATAAAAAAGATAAAGCAATAAATTCTAATTGTATTATTTATCTTTCAGATCTTCTACGACTTGGTACGGCAAATCAACAAAAAATCACCAGAAAAGAAAATGAAGCAGAAAAAGAAATCTCTGTGCATACTGCTGTAAAGTAGCTGACGGGGGCCTGTGTGGTGTGTTCTCGCGTATAATAAGAAAGAAGAAATATAAAAAAGCAGAGCCAGAGCAACAGTGGAGCAAAGCGTAAAAGTTGATGCAAATAAAATAAATAAAAAAAACAAACGTCTCAATAACAAAAAATGTAAGCATAACGAGGCCGAGGATACCAGTGCGTCGGTTGAGGGGTTCACGCAAGAAAACAGACGAACAGCATACAGCATGAAAAAAAATATAAATATATAAATATATATATACATAAAAGTAAAAAAAATATCATGGAATGCGACAGGACACTTAGTTGTCCACGAGCCACGCGAAGGAGAACTGGAGCACACGGGGGATCCTAGAGAATAAAAAGGAAAAATACGTGGAAAGCTGGGGAGGGTTGACTGCGTTGACCGCGCGATATACAAGCCGGGACTAACGATCGGCGCCGAGAGAGACGCGAAGGGATGGCACACGCGGCGCGAGTTCAGCAAGTTTTACGGAATACTTGTATATACACACTTCGGTCCCGCGGTGGCGCGCGTGTACAACGGCGCACAAAGTGACGACAGGAACAAACAAAAAATATGTGACAAACTGTAATGCGGCGAGGTGAAAACCTAACCTAATAAACAATGCGAGCCCTTCTTTACGCGAACAAGTAACACTAATACCCTAACACCAACACACATGTACACACGCACGCACACGTACTCGCAGCCACGCGCGTGGGCTCTTTGCGTTCTTTTTTCGAGTCCATTTCTTTCATTAAAAATGTTTCTTTTTTTAATTTCTTTTATCATTATTATTAGCGGGCATGAGATATTAATTAATTAGGATGGAGTCGAAGTAATTGGTATAAGACGAGGAGTGCTTCGAACGACGCGGGCTGGCATGTACAGCGGCAGCGATGGTGAAATTCGAGTTATGATGCAAGAATTTAAATATGACAATGATAATAATTGAATTTGAGAGCGAGAGCATGAGTGTGTTAGAGTGAGAACGAGAGCGAGAGAGAGAGAGAGAAAGAGAGAGAGATCGACCGAAAAACCGGGGTAAAGTAATTAAAGATAAAGCTAAAGAAAAAAAAAGGGTAAAAGACAAAAAAAAGATATGTACGGGAGTGCGCGTGCGCGAAGCAAGGCCAGTCGCGCCCTCCAACATGCGAGCACCGCGCGCGTCTCTCTTATATAATATAATAATTATACATAGACGATACATACCATGAAAAAAAAATGATTATTATTATCGAAGCATCAAAATATTCATAAGTTATCGATCGTTTGTTTTTCAATCAATATATGTTTTTCTATATCTCTCCGTATTAAAAGCAAATAATAAAATTTCAATAAGTGTTGAAAAAAAAACATTTGCAATTGAATTATATCGCACTCGGTGTCCTTCCTCAAACAAAACCCGCCCAAACAAAAAAAAACCCTTCAATGCAAAACACCGACCCCTCGATGAAGGCTTTCGTATAGCGAACCTTAAGTCATATACTTGTTTAAGTGCCTTTTTTTTTTAATGAAAAAAAATGAACAAGAGAAAAAAATGGAGAAAAGATTTTTGCGTAAGATCTTTTTTAATACTTTGGTATTTATGTAATGGATAGAGTTTAAATAGAATTTGTTTTGAAATTGTATTGATAAGTATTTAGGGTTTGAATGATTTTCTTAAGGAGATGTTTCAGCCTGGTCGCATTTTAATTTGACTTTTTTCTATTTTTATCGTTTTATGCAATATGTATATAAATAATGTGATTGTTTCATCTACCTTGTTAGTTTGCGTCTGAGATATGATAAAATTTTTAAACATTTTTTCTTACTTTATGCATTTTGTCTGAAATATTTTGTTATATCCAGGATATTTGTAAAACTTGAACAAGGGACAATCGCAATGCAATTCAGTGTTAAAAAGTTTAGAACAAAGTAGGTTCATTTGACTAATATGGCTTTGACATCCCCTCAAGTGACTTGCATTATTCTTTGTTTTCTTCATTTTAAAGAAAAATCGAGTGGAACTAAGAAATAAGTAAATCATCTTTGATGAATGAAAACAAAACTACGGAAGTAGGCTTTCGTAAAGGCTCAAAACATTATTTTACTTTAAAATTTTATATTATACAGTTTATCGCTTTAGTTCGCATTGTAAAATAAAACATTAAGATTTGCTAAGGATCGCTTATGATCGTTAATTTTTCATGAATAAAAATAAATATTACAGTGAAAAAAAACCATGTGGAAACAAATAAAATAATTAAAAAAATTCAAATTACTGTGTAGATGAATTTTGATGTTTTTGCGTAATCCCTGTAATTAATTAAACCTTGAAATTGTATTTTATGATCCTTCAATTTCATATAATCAGTGTAACAAAAAATAATTCGTGAAACCCTAAGTATGATTAAAAAAACTCTCTAATCGCATTCCGAATATATTTGTTAGTAGCAATGTTTGTATGTTCTTGTAACATTATCTTGTTTCTTAATCTGCGCGTTTCACTAACATTAAGCGCTATATTATAATTATACATTACATTAAGGCCTTTGTATTAAAAAAAGTTAAATTAAAATCGACGACGATGCTATTGAACACGTCGAATGAAAGAAAATACTTTTAAATTATTCACGAAACATCGAACTATTTGACAAACCTTACTCGGGAAATGGGTAAATCTTATCAAATCTGGCAGGACTTTGTCCCACTCTTGTACGTGGGGCCTTATGGAAAACATGTAGCGATCTGGCCAAGAGCAACTAGAGAGCAGTGGGACATATCCCCATCTAATTCCTACACCGGTTTAGTTTGTTAGACTATTCTAGTTTGCTCTCCCTCATTTGTCCGGCAACAAAGTTTGATTGATGAATGGTATAAATTTTATTTAATTCTCTCATCTTTTAATTCACACTCGAACCACCTTAAATTAGAAGATTTTTAAATATAATTTTAAAATGCATTGAAAGAAATTAACGGTATAACTCTATCTTTTAGTTTAAGAGAATTCACTGGATATTTAAATAACGACAACATCGGTTTTGACGAAATTCCTCATGTAGTAAGATATACGTACAAAAACGTCAGTTAAATTTTTAAGAGTTGGGGATAGTTAATAAGCAAAATATTAGTTCTTATGGGTAGTCAATTTCATTTATATCCTATTGCAAAGCAATTAATGTTGAGATTTTGATAAAATTACTTTACGTTAGATCCTTCTCGTGGACAGTTTAGATGCGCAGTGCGTGCGCGCTTTTCGATAATTAGTTTTTACGCGAGCTCTATGGATTAGGAGTGAGTGACATGGGTAAATCGGCTCGACGCACGCGTCGAGGCGAAAACGACAGCATCGATGTCAAGTATAACACAAACATTAAATGATGATTTATTCACGCTCATCTCGAGCAGTGGCAAAACTTATTACACTATGCTTTTACATTTTCGTGCGAAGCCCGCCGGCTCCGACTTCTCCAATCGTTCGCAGGTACGGACCGGCGGCGTGCATTTCTTTAATTCGGCGCATGATTTTCCGCGCTCGAAAGAGAGAGAGAGAGAGAAACTTTTGCCCGAAGGGATGGAACGGAGGAGGCCACTTACATGTGAGCCGATGCTACTCGCTGCGCTCGCTCTCTCCTTCGGCACCTATATAGCCGCGCTGTCGCTAGACGCGCGTGCTCGCGGCTCCCGACGCCAGGCCGAGGGCCTTCCTGACAACTTGCACTCGTGTGCTGTACCGTGGTGTACTTCCACGTTACAACGATAAATATTTTTATAACACAAGAAACGAAAGGAATTCAATTTGGATGAAGATTAATTTTTTCGATCTAATTTATTTTATGTCATAAATGTGATCCAGCACTTTGGAATCTTACAACATATAACTACAGACAAACCTCTGCATCAAATACTTCCTCGAGGTTAATTTACAAGTCGCAATTAGTATGTTAAATTTATACTATTAAATAAGTGTTATTAATTGTAAAATAAGAGCGAATAAAAAAAGAAATTTAGTCATTAATTCATTATATATAACAATTGTAATGGTTCGGAAAGCAATTTTTAATTATGACGTCGACGTGTAATGCGGGATATTTATCTTTTCTTACTTCGACGATACATAGAAATAAAAATATACTTATATCTGTCAAAATAAATTCAAACGGATATATCAAGTATCCTGCTGTAATAAAAATTGCTATCTGTAGATGCAGAAGTTTCATTGTAGATCTCATTCAAATATCCTTCTACACCACCCCATTAAATCTTAAATCTCAACAAGTACTCCACTCTGTATAATATGAAACGCGACATGTACAAATATGTATAACAACTAGACAAATATTTAGATGGAAAGTCATTTGGTTAGCGTACGAAAAATTTTTATACAATTTGCTATTTGTTTGGGTCAATTTTTTTTAAGTTACTATAATTTTTGAAACTTATGTCAATTTTTACCTAGATATAGCTATTATGTTGTTCTATTCCTACAAATGTTTTACCTACTTTTTTAAAATAAATTTAAAATCATTTGAACGTTTCTTCGAATTATTCGTATTTCTAAATTATTATTTATTTATACGTTATAATTTTATAGTGAAAAATTATATGAGATATTTACGTATAGAATGTAATTGCAGTATTTGTTATGTAGCTGATGCAAAAAGGTAAGTAATATTACGTTTTTCTTTCGTTATGTAGCCGCAAATGTCTAATTTGGAAATTGCATTTTCCTACATTCGTTAATCTAGTTTATCTGTATTATTGATACCCTGATATTAATTTGACCAACAATTGACCAATTCTCTTTAATTTCTTTGTATATTAACTAGTTCTGGTCAATTTATGGTTAATTTTCTACCAGGGTAATTACTTAAAATTAAACAAATAACTTTTATTTACGAAATATCGCTTTCACAAATATTATTGAAAAATATTTATTTTTTTCTGTCGTTTTTAAAAGTACTTAGGCACTTTGGTAATCACACAATGCTCGAGGGCTGTGATTTTACGTTTGGTGTTTTTAGCAGGGTTACCAGCTTATGAAATGTCGTTTATCCCTGTTTCATTCAAAATACTAGTAAAATGTTTCGTACGTTTCATCAAACGACTTTCTTTTTCTTATGGAATTATTTTCTTTCAAAGTCTCTGAGCCTTATGACTTCTGTTTATTTGATTTTATTTCTAATAAAGTATGAATAATCTAATATTTTCTATTTTCAGACTAAAATTTAAATATGTTCTCCAGTTCAAGGAAGAATAACTAAATAATTTTTAAAAAATCAAGAGCTGCTATTTATGAAAGGAAATAAAAACGTCGTTACTAAATTATAATATAGACTACAAAGATTGTGCTGCATTTAGAAAGATACTCTGAAAAAGTTTATAATTTTTTAATTCACATCATTCATTGAATGCTTAGAACTAATTTAAATTCTCGAGTGCATTTCTATAAAATGTTTGTCTCTAAATTTTTTACTCTAAACATATAGTAACAATTATGGTTTTTTGATAAAAATAGAGATTGAGGTAGATCGAAAGTATTAACATCTGCGAGAAAAAAAATTAATCTAAAAAGTGCTAATTGCATAATTGACGAAAAATCTCTAAAACTGCCAAATCACGTTTTTTTCTCAACATAACAATCTAGTAATAATTCAAACCTGAATAAAATATAGTTATTTCATACTCAAAGTAAACGTACCGAGGATATCGGTAAAGCTTACGAAACGAGTATGGACCTTAAATTCTGTTTCTGAACAGGGAGACACTTCGCAAGGCCTTTACCAATCGACAAATCTACCTTTCAGTCAAAGAGTACGTCAAAGGTACTGTCCAGCTCAGAGACCCGGAGATTCAGCACTCGAAAATCCCCTTGCGGAAAATTCAGCCGCGCAGCCAGAGGGGCAAGACTCGTATCATCGTGAAGGCGGTCACCCCGGCCACGTGGGCGCTCAACGGACTCGCGGCGCCCGTCGTGTTGCAGCAGTTGTTGGTCGCGGCCTCGAGCACCACCGGGTAGTAGTCGTTCCAGAAGGCCAGGCTCTTGTACTCGACGGTGTCGGTGGTGCTCATGTCGATGTTGCGATTGTTGATGATGAGGATGCCGGGGTCGCGCTCCTGGTACGGCTCCCACTTGGTGGTGGGCACGGAGGGGTCGCCGGTGCGCGCGAACGTCGCCAGCATCTGCATCATCAGGTCGGCCATCTTCTTGTCGGCCGTGTTCCACTGGATGCTGGTGCCCGCGGCGTACGGCAGGCCCCAGACGAACGGCAGCTCGAACATGTGCGGCACCTTCGTCCACTCCGGCACGTCGCGCGTCACCGCCTGCGTGCGCGCCCGGTAGTCGAAGCGGTACACGAACGCCTCCGTCTTCGACGGGTGGCTGCAAAATTTTATATCCATGTACTGATTTCATTTATATTTTGAGTAACGTATTCATTTATTTTGAAGTTTCTCTGATAATAACAGGGATACTACAGCAGTAAACACTTATCAAAGTTGGAATAAAGCTATGAAGACATAGATATAGATTGTTTATGAATGAAATTTTCTTGAACTTTGCGAATACGACATAAAACCGCGTTGCAAACTTTTCCAAGTTAAAGAAAATTATGTAAAAGCAATTAATCTTGCAAACAATTCGTTATATAGTGAAATAGCAAGTTTTATGTTTGCGAAGCTTTTCTTACAGCTTACTCTAAATCTCATCCAGTGAACGTTCACTGCCTAACAGTGCACATTCACTGAAAAACAGTGAGGATTAACTTACTAATCTTTCAGTGACCTAATCCTTACTGTTTTTCAGTGAATATGCACTGTGAGGCAGTGAACGTTCACTGGATAAGATTTAGAGGGATAGGATGAAAAAAGTCAAAATTTCAATTCCTGATGTTCAGTAGTTTTGTTGCGCAAAGAAATATTGATTTCATCAAAAGCTACGGATATTTAAAGATGATCTCCTCTTTTACAACTAAAATCAAGCTATTTCACGAATTGGTTTATTTTTGGTTGTAAAATGAGCGCAAAAACGTTTCGAAGTTCTTAAAAAATGGTCACTTTTTACTAGGGTTACTTATGAAATAAAGAATGCCCCGGATCTCGTGTTTGTGCCCCGATCTTTCGGCTTTGAAAAGAAAATAAAAGAAATTTACCTCGCCACCTTAGCCGCCAGCTGAGTGAGCCCGGCGGCGTAGTTCTTGTCGGTCTGCAGCTCGAGGTACTTGTCCCTGAGCGTCGTCTGGTCCCTCGTGTTCGGGTAGGGCTTGTAAAAGAAGAGCACGGCCTCGGCGACGAGCTCCGGCCTGTACTCGCAGGTGCTGTTCTCGGGCTCGACGATGGACGCCATGGTCTCCTCGCGTATCATCGCCTCGAACCGCTCGGGCGTCAGGCGGCCGTCTACGTTCTCGCTGCCGATCGCCTCGATGTAGGCCAGCGCCTGCTCGTTGTTCGTGAAGCCGGTGACCAGCGGCACGGCGTACAGCTCGTCGGGCATGACCTCGCGCGGGTGCCTCGGCAGGAACGGCTGGCTCGTGTTCGTCGTCGCGTCCACGATCGGGCCCCACGTCTCGATGTGCGCCGTCTCGCGGATCAGCGTGTCGATCTCCACGTGGCGCAGGCACTCCATCATGTCCGGCGTTGATCGGTAGCAGCCGAACTTGTCGGCTACCTTTTAGTTTTTTTTTTCAATTTACGAATTAGTAATACATCGATATCGTGTAGTGTACTCTCTAAATCTCATCCAGTGAACGTTCACTACCTAACAGTGCATATTCACTGAAAAACAGTGAGGATTAGGTGAGTAATCTTTCAGTGACCTAATCCTCACTGTTTTTCAGTGAATATGCACTGTCAGGCAGTGAACGTTCACTGGATGAGATTTAGAGGG